>OVAN01002727.1:0-31994 GCA_900406275.1 Anastatica hierochuntica
TGAACCTAATCTAGACTCAAGACTTTAAATGATGCATTCTAAAGCTAATATTCTTATTTTCAACCTAAATATGAATGAAAACCAAGCTAAAACACACTAAAATATGCATGAAATTGTATGTACATCAACACCTCTTCTCTCTAAGCCCCAAGATGGAGAGCCTCTGCTNTCAAACAATTTTGAATTCACCTCAAACGAAAAATGGGTAAATCCATTATTTTATTAAATAAAGAATTTAATTACAACGTGTATTGTATTTATATAATAATATTAATTATTAAGGCTCATTTTTTATAATAGAATATATCCGTAATCACTCTCTTGAAATAGATAGGTTGAAAATACACTTTAGAATAAAAAAGTGAAACCGCCAAATAATTATATCTACATCAATTTATATCCATTAGATTCTAATTTCACTCAGTTAAAAACATATGAAAAAATTCCTAGGTTATATTAAAAGGGTCATGAAAAATATTTCGATTTTTCTTATTTTAACAATATAATGGTTTGCATGGACCAATACATGATTTGTTTTAGTTTGTTTTTGGATCTGGTCTTCTAGTAAGAGGTCTAGGAGTGGTATTACTTTCCAACCCAATATTTTCAGCCTTCTCCTTTGTATTTATTCTTGTTTGTATATCTTTATTGTATATTCTATCAAATTCTCATTTTGTAGTTGTTGCACAACTCCTTATTTACGTGGGGGCCATAAATAATTAAATCATATTTGTTGTGATGTTCATGAATGATTCAAAATATTCCGCAGATTTTAATTTGTGAACCGTTGAAGACGGAATTACTTCATTGTTTTATACAACTATTCTTTTTTCATTGAATTCTATTATTCTTGATACATAATGGTACGTGATTATTTGGACTACAAGATTAAATCAGCATCTAGAGCAAGATATAATAAGTAATAGTCAACAAATAGAAATTCATTAATCAACAAAAATTTTCTTCTGTTTGAACTCGTTTCAATCATTCTTTTAGTTGTTTTGATACGTGTGATTTATGTGGCTCGTTAACAAAAGGAGTTCTAATTAGTAAAGGCCGAAGAAAACTTTGTTTATGTTATGATATTTTTTCTATTCATTTAATTAAATTTTATTGAATACTATTTCATATCTTAAATATCAATTTTGATATTTGATATAAATATTTAACAAATTTTCCCCTAATATCGTTTTAATTCGTAACTTTTTGCTATATTCTAGTTGGTTGAATCCGGTGAATAGTTTTTGTTTTTCATATTTAAAGGAACCAAAATTGATAAGAAGTTATTGAATGATACTCGAGCATGTACTAGTATTGGGTGCCTATTTATTTTTTATTGACCTTTGTAAATTGATCATGAGTCGAAATATGGTTGGGGCTCTTATGTGTCTTGAGCTTATACTCAATACAGCTAATATGAATTTCGTAATGTTTTCTGATTTTTTTTATAATTCCCAACTAAAAGGGATATTTTCTACATTTTGTTATAACAATTGCAGCCGCTGAAGCAGCTATTGTATTGGCTATAGTCTCATTAATTTACCGCAACATAAAATCAACTCGCATTAACCAATCGACCTTATTATATAAGTAGCATAAATAAAAAAAATTGTAGGTTGAAATTTGCATATAATAGGTTATGACTTACTAGATTATATTTGTTAAAATCTATGAAATCAAAGTATTTTAGCCCCCGTTTTTTTTTCTCAATTGAGCCAGAATTCATTAAAAAAATCTATTACAAGAAATCATTGCTTCATCTAGTATTTTAATTTATCATTTAGCTAGAAGTTTACTAGATTGAAAATTTATGACATTAAAAAACTATAGATCCTATGTTACATTCAGTAAAAATTAATGATTTCTTGGAGGTTAAGATGCTATGAGAGAAGACAGCATTCGGCTACTACAACCCCAAGACGGCCACACTCATCAAGGTGTCAAAACTGACAATTCACTATGTCTTGGAATATCTCGAGAACATGTTTCTCATAAGTGACGACCCGAGTATGGCGAGCGAGTTATCGCTAAAATTATTCTTCCAAGGAGTCAAGAATGTGATGAGAGGGCCGAATGAGAAAATGGTTGAAGACTGTTTGGGTGACAACGTGAACAATGAGTTTGTGTTCATCGCCTAAATGCTTAGGCTTACTCCACTACTTACGCCAGAGTAAACCTCAGGGAATTTAAGAGATTGGAAGGAGATGAATGCTTGGACTTACAACATTTTGTTGATAGAAGATTTATTGATGGGTATGACTTCATCAACCAAATGATATACTTTTTTTGGGAGAAAAGTGGAAGTAGAAAGCATGTTATTTCTTGACGCAAGAGCAAACAACCGCAACAACAGATGAGACCATCTCATTCAAGCTCCCGCCCCATCTCTTCGTGAACTGCCACACTCTACCAAGTGAACCACGCCTTCACAAGACCAACCACCAAGAGAAACCTCCTCAAGAAGAACCGATGAATCCTCTCAGTTTTGAGCACCATCAAGAAGAACCCCCGTCAGGTTACCTAATGACCGAATATGAGAAATATCTAGAAGAAAATGTTGACTACCAAGGAAAGGTGCTCAAGAAGCAAGGAAACTTCCTCACAAAGCTCTGGAAGTGCATATAAAAGAGTGAGAAGTACAACAGATATGCGACTTCAAGCGATGAAGACGATAGATGAAGGTCGATTTTGATTACCAAATACCGAGGCACTCTTTTCCACAACCACCTTTTTTATTCTGGGAACCAGTCCAGGAGAAACACATGGATATCAATCCACAAAGAGCTTCCTATCAAGAACCACCAAGAAGGAGGCATGGCAAGGACCTCCTAGGAGCGTCGGCCACAGAGCCAAGAGGGTCTTGCCCATCCAACTCCTCCTCCTCTATGTCATCAAAGAAAAACTTCGACATCTAAGAGTATAAAAGGTATCACTTCCTAAAATTTTTTATACCATAACTCTGACATCTAGGAGTATAAAACATTACACTTTCGGTTAAAAATATTCACCGAGATTGTAAATAGTTAAGTTTGTGAAAAACACAAACAATATATATATTTGAAAAAATTGAAAAAAAAATTGCATTGGTTTTAAAAAATCTTGCACTGGTTTTAAAGCTCATATAGACTGCATTCATATATACAAACTTAGGTCTTTATAATCATATAGGATTTCATATGTTAGAACAAGGAACATGGTAGGAGTGCCTTATATATAGTTACGATTTTCCTAATAATTAATGCCCTCATTAGAAGTACAATGATGCTTAGACCGCTTTGATTTCATTAGAAAATTCATATTTAGAATTAACCTCTTGAAGTCTTAAGTGAAAGTTGAAACTTGTCTTTAAAAGCCAATCTCAGCTAAGTAGAACTTAATTTGAATTTAAAAATTCTTGCTTATGTGCTTTGCTATGCTTAACTGTGGTTAAACACAATACATTTGAGTTATGTTCTTACCTTGTTTTACCACTCTTCTTAGCTCAAGTGATTACTCTAATTTTAAGATTAGTTACCACAACCTTAAAGACCCTTAGACCTTCCTTTCAAACCCTCTAATAATTCAAAGATGAGTCCTCTTTCAGAAAGATGCACACATGGGAAACATTCATGTGAAAAGAAGTTGAATGACAAAGGAATACTTCCTAAGAATTAGTCTTACTTTAAGACTAATTATATAACTAAGGGAAGATACTTTTAAAAATTCATATGGGTTTTGGGGATTTTTTGGGATTATGTTGAAGTGTTAACTTCAAAAACATCAAACCGTCCACACGCTAATTTTGTCCACACGCTTCCACTTATTGAAAACATTTGTGTACTCATCCCAAATCATCTTGATGCTAATTTTCTCTTTTCCCTTTCGCAAGTTGCTCCAAAAGACACCATCATCTTCTAAATTATCAAAATTAGTGTCTGCATCATTTTTTAGTTGAGCTCAGCGACTACATAAAGCTCTTGCAAATAGAATCGTAGTGCTCTCATCGCAAACAAAAACCATAACTCGTGTCTTTTGCCAGTAAGTCCAACTGCCTACACATCAAGCTATGCATCAATTTTGCAAAAAAAGAGACGACTATCATGAATCGAAATAATATGGCAAACACGGGATTACTCTTCATATCCTTGTAGTCACTTAGTAGGGTCTTCTCTAATTTATCATGAATCATCATTTTGCAGTTGTTATTAATCTGCAAAATTTGAGATTCGTATATAGGTTTGACGTTTTAGAAGTGTGAGAACCGAAATTCTCACTGTCAATGTTATGTGGTTCACGAACTCTCTGTAGCCAAAAATCGATAGATCGGGCAGTGAGTGCGAAAGTTAATAGATAAGAAATACGAAATTAATCTACGAGATAAGATCAAACAAAAAGTGTGAGTAAAACGAATATGCGAATAGATTGCAAGATTCAAGTTAACGAGATTCGTATGACGAAATTGAGATGAATGGCAAAGTAAAGATAATAAGAAACATATTGCGAAGCGAGATATGTAAAACGACAGTAAAGTAACAGGATTCGTAATGAAGAACCGTATGAACACGAAAAAAGAATCGTGAATCAAAACGTGGACAACAATCGAAACACACAGATTACGAAGAAAGTATAAGGGATCTTATTCGAACTCGTGGTCTGAGCGTGTGCAACCGGTGTTAAGCCGTGGTCGCAAGAACTGTTGGCAACGATTACCTAGAACTACAGCATAGACTCAAAACCTAGTTGAGACGCAGCTCGCTAACGAAAACAAAGTAAGAACCCTAGTTTTTTTCTAAGTGTTTTGCGGTGACGAAAGTTGTTCCTCTGTCTACCCTTCATCCTTCTCCTTCGCACCCTTTATATAAGTCTTCGTGGGCTTGGCTCGTTTCCTTTTTCATCCCCGATTTGTGCATATCTTCTCGTGGAAATATTCCTTTTTCCCTGATTCGCATATATCTTTTCGAGATCCTTCCTTATCTTCACGAAACTTAACATTCTAAATCCTGGCAAACCGTCATCGCAGATGGGCTGATTCTCGCCCGGAACCGTGAGTGGGCCGTTATCGCGGTTTGTGCTATTTCGGGCCGTTTCGCGGCTAAGTGATCTTTACAATTGGCGCGGGAAACCGTTTCTCGTGAGACCAAGCGGTAATAGTTTCGTGGAACGATAAGGTCGATCGTATAGTTCAGACTCTTCCGGTGTTTAGGTTAACCGTCGTCGTCTTACACGATCGATACAAAGTCCATGGAAGGTACGAATCCTTACGACTATCATCATGACGATTTGACGGAAACTCCAATCGAGACGAAATGAGAGACGATCAAGCGACGATTCGAAGGAGATGATGATCGGAAAGGACGTGGTTCAGTCAATGGGTAACGGCTGAACGTTGTCCGCGTCCTAGCGCCATCTGGCACCAAGACCGAGCCCTGGTCTTGGCGCCAAGATAGAGTTGGCGCCAAGACGGACCTCCGGTCTTGGTTTCAATCGACGTCTGGATCGGCCTCTAGTTAAGTCGTCAATCGGTTCCAAGACTCGTTTGTAGGTTTGGCGTTAATCGGTGTTAAGATAGTTCTTCGGAACGACGCGGTTCTCCGATGCTTTCGGTGGTTTCGTATCGCTCCGAAGGTTGTATCGTGTGGCCTTGTGAGAATTGTCCAAAAGCTATTGATGCTAACTTTAGCATTCGGATGCTTTAGTTTCTCGCGGACGGATAGACTTCTTTGAGAGATTGTCTAGACCCCAATTGGCTCGCGATCTAGACGACGGTAAGTCTAGATAACGGCAAGTCGAGACGACGGTGAATCTAGATGACGATAAGTCTACACAACATTAAGTCTAGACGACAGTGAGTTTAGATGATGGTAAGGTTAGACGACGTTAAGTCTAGACAACGGTAAGTCTAGTCGATGCTAAGTCTAGACGACGACGAGTCTAGACGTTGGTTGTGTTTCTGAGCAATTCCGATTAGAGATGCGATCTTGGACGTTGATTTCGAGATGGCTGTTTTTGACATCAACAAGAAGCTTCAAATCCATTCCTAAAAGTGTACAAATAAAAAAAACAAGTGACTTAACAAAAAAAAATAACAAAAAGATAAATGAATTGTTTATACTAACTTAAGGGAAGAATGAATACGACCAATAAATTTCTTATTAGAACCAACAACACATGGTAGCAAAATGATGGCCAAAGAGAAATTTCCTATGGCATGCAAAATAAGTTTCCTCATCATCTATTTCAAGGCTTATTTATAGATATTTAATATTTTATATGTGCTCATATTATAATCGTATTTATCTCATATCAAAATTTAATTTGCTACTATCAAACAAAGAAAAAATGCAAGCAATAAATCCTAAGAGCTCTTGTCTCAGAAAATGAGAATGTATAAAACTAACATAAGTCCTCGGATATTATTGAAGCAAAGAAATGATGAAGAGTGGGTCTGATATGACATGTGTAATTGCAGGTGTGACTGTGGAGAGGAATAAAAATGTGAATATCCCATACACATACATCAAAGTGGTGAATGAATATTTCTAAGCTTGGAGCATATCCACGGAGACTTGAAGTTTATGACCTTCTTCTCCAGAAGATTTTGAAAAATCGAGACAAACTTAGTGAGAAGACAAATAGTTATGTGTTAGACGGCTTCTCATACGCATTGTAGATTTGGATTCTGGACGCTATATCGCATGTTGAAAATTTGTTGGACAAAAAAATTGTTGGTGAATTCAGATAAGGTCCAAGGTGCATTAACCAGTTAGGAGCTGCAAAAGTGTCATATGTTGAGATCATTGAATTAAAGAACTCATTTGGTTCAGAGGTGAGTTGGAGCTTTAAAAATGTCATGATTTCACTTTGTGTAACTTTCACTTTGTTTTCAAGTGTTCTTACTTCTTTTTTATATTTTTTGTAGGGTGTATCTATCCATACATCTCTTGAACCAGGAATTATGATATCTTTGATGTTGTTGAATTTTTAAGAGACCGTGAAATGAGGAATTATAGAGTTGATCGTCTAAATGATCTAATCCAGGAAGGGAATGATTAGAGTAAACATGTTTAGGAATTTGTAGAATCTCATGAGACATCTTTGGACCTTGATGACCAAGAGAAGACGGATGCAGAGAATGAGAATGTAGATAACGTAGAGTATTTTCGGATACCAATTGCTTTTGATTGCTCGCTTTCAGGTTCCTCAAGACGTAAGTAGAGCTGGGCATTTCGGGTTTCAGTTCGGGTTCGGATCGTGTCTGTTCGGGTTCAGGTTTATAAATACCAAAATTGTGAACTTGTTCAGGGTATTTTTTTAGTTCGGGTTTGGTTCTGGTCCGTTCGAATTCGTGTCGGGTTTAGTAACATAGAAAAACCCGAGTATACCCGAAAGTAATTCGGGTTCAAGTATTTTCGGGTTTTTTGGGTTCCGGTTCGGGTATTTTCGGCTTTTTTGAAAGATTTTTAGGATTTTTTTGTTATTTCGAGGTTTTTGGATTTTTTCGGGTTATTCAGGGTTCAGTTTCGAGTTTGGGCCTGCGGTTTTCAGATTTTTTGGGTAATTCGGGTTTTGGGTCTGAGTTTTTTGGATTTTTTTGAATATTTCGGGACTCGGGTTAGAGGTTTAGGATTTATGGTTTAGGGAGTTTAGGTTTTTTCAGGTTTTTTGGGTACCCTTAATATTTTGGGTTCGGTTCAGGTAATACCCAGTACTCGAAATATCACCGAACAAGACCCGTTTGAGTATTTTTCAAAATTTGATTTTGGTTCAGTTTGAGTTTTTAGGATTGGGTTTGGGTCGATATTTCGGGTTCGGGTTTTTTGCCAAGCCTTAGGCGTTAGAAAAAGCTTCATGGTCATGGAGCAGAGAAAAGAAAGTGTATATTGCTTTTTGCATGCTTAAATCAAACCGAAAAACGTTGATGTAGACATGAAAATTGAATTCAAAAATTGTTTCAAAAGTCTTAGGCTACTTTGGAGCAGAGCAGAAGATAAATACGAAAACGGAAGACAAACTAGAAAAATTGGAGAATGAGTTAACACAACTAAAGGACTAGCTCAATCTAGTTAGAGTTACAACAAGGGATGGAGAGCCATCAAACACTTCAAAATAGACCAGTGTCAACCATTTCAGCAAAAATGGCCACTTTGTTTTATTCACCGCTAGTCTGGTCATGATGTTGTGAAATATATTTGTTTGTGTTAAAATATTGTGACATATTTGTAAAATAGTTTCTTCATTGGACAAATGTAACTATTATTTTTACAAAAAAAAATCCATGAAGAGACTATCATAGATTCAAACGTGACGGGTTTCGATCTAATACAACTACCAAAGTTTTAAGAACCAATTGATTGGTGGGCTCCAATGACTTCACTTCGAGCTGCTAGAGCTGAAACTCAAAAAGCCACACTCCATTGGGTAAGAATTTTTTTAGTAACACGTTGGAAAAAACTAAAATTTACGAACGATCCAACAAACCCAAATGAGTTTGTTGATACTCCTTTTGACTTACGTGCATGAAGATCTATGGAAGCAATTTAATAATTTGTCTATGTCACCAACGTAAGTCGTTTAATAGCAAACTAAGCAGCTTTATTGGGCTATTTATATTCAAAAATATGCGCATTTTCTGAATGTTTTTATTTTATTTTAACCTCGTGAATAATGGGATCGAGAGGATGGCTTGGTAACGAGGTTTGTACATATATGTTAAGCCAAATACTTACTAATTATAAAATAAGTAGACTGGCTAAAAAATTTGCATGACACTCCAATTGCATATGTTAACTTTGCAGCAAATAGATCACAATCTTGTAGTAGATTTTAAAACACCATAGTCAAAGTTATGTTTTCATTGCAAAAACTTCCGTAGTTTCCTTCAAAATGCTTTTGCTTTTGAAAATTTGATCCTTCTTTACAAAATCCACTATCCAAAATAAACTATTATAATCATTCTCTTCCTTGGTGTCAAACACTAAAAAACATCATCACAATCACCATCAATCTTCATCTCACGGGCTTAGCTTTTAGAGACATCATTCATTTTAGTCGCGTTGACAAATTTTTCAGCTTTCTTCTTCAAACTACCATCATCTTTGACATTATTTGAATTAACTAGCTTTTTACTCAAATCAATATTGAATATGTTTTTTGATTGTCAACAGTTTTAAATGTCACACACAAGCACATCGACAAACTCTTCTTTACATATCCGATAAAATTCCTCAATTTTCGATCACTACTGATAATAATTGGAGGAACTTCTACGCTATTGATCAAATCACTTGGTAAATAACTAAACTTGACACTTCAATTATCTTGTTCCATTCTGTAATCCTCCAAAACCATCATCTTCACCATGTTCCAAAATAGTGCTTGATTCCAAATTGAGTAATCTACCTCATTTTTCTTCATCCACAATGAATTTCTACTCGTTAGTCACACACGATCTCCAAACACCATGTGTTACATAGATATGAACCATCGTAACATAGAAGAAGAAAAGATGGACAAATAAGATAGAGAAACAAAGAAGAAGAGAAAGACGAAGAAGAAGAAAAGTAAAAAGAGAGAAAACGTAGAAGTAAAAACATAAGGGAAGAGAAAATATTCTATGGATTTCTCAGATTTTTTTAACTAAGTAACTGAAAAAAGCATAAGACACATTCTACAATTATGAAGAACAAAGATAAAGGAGTAAGTTACGTAGAATATAGAAGAATGACTAAACCAAGGTAAAATATGTATTCTAAATATGGTAGATGATTGAGAAAATTTTAGAATATGAATTCTAATCTACGTAGAACAAAGAGCAAAAGTTAGGATATAAGCAAACATATTCTAACTAATGGTAGATCATAAAGCAAAAATTATAATACATATTCAAACCTACCTAGAACATAACGTAAAAGTTAGAATATGTACTTTAACATGGATGAAAAGTTAGAATACAGCTAGGTCATGTTCGTTTGTGTACGTGGATACAATATCTGGAAGCTACATCTAGATGTTGCATCTAGTTACTGCGTCTGGTTATTCAGTTATCATTTGGATTTTGTATCTAAATGCAACATCTGAAGTAAGTTAGTTTTTTGTGCATTTGCAATAGCATCCATATATGAAACATCACCCGATAAGCCCTTAAAAAGAAAACATCGATCTCTTATCTCCCTCCTTAACCTCCTATGCCCTTATTGTTTTAATGCTATACGAGAAGACCAAAATGCCCTCACTAAGAAATAGATAAAATAAAGAGAAAATAAATGAAAAAAATAATAATAAATCCAGCTCGACGAGTCTTCTCCAACGATGGGTCTTCTTGCCACCGTCGTGAGTTGTCTACCAGTCCATTACCAACGTCGAGCATTCCATTGCTTCGGTTGAAATCGACGTTAGGTCTTCTCTCCCCCTCCTCGAACACATTGCGATTGTTGTACTCGATGGTGTGAATGATGCTAGTTGAATTTGGTTTTTCCAAATGCTGAAAAGTGTTGTTTCGGACTCTTCTGAATTGGTTTTTATGAGTGACTGAAATGCAAACCTCATCAGTGCTATAGCTAATGTGTTTCTGCAGGCTCACCATGGGTATTGTTTATGGAATTTATCCCAAAATGTGAAAAGACATGCTTCTAACGTCAAAAAGACATAATCGCATGGAGATTCATGGAGTTGAGTCAACTTTACACGGTGGCGGAGTTCAACTCTGCTTACGAGGCTTTTATGATGAGATATCCTTCAGCGACCAAGTATTTAGAGGAAAGTTTTCAGAAAGAACAATGGTCAAGGTGTTTTTTCCAGGTGTCAGATACAATTATGACACTAGCAATAGCGTGGAGTCTTTGAAAAGCTTGTTTAAGGATGAAAGGAAGTACTCACTAATACCATTGCTCGATTCGTCACAAAACTTTCTAATTGGTTTAATGAACATCAGAAGGATGCTAAATCTGGATTGATTGAACGCAAGTTGGTGCCTTTCGTGAGAACTTCTTGCAAGAGATATGGGTTGGTACTGAGAAATTACCTATGACGGAGCTAAACATTTATTACCTTGATTACGAGATCACCGATGCCAATGGGAAGATTTATTTCTTAAACTTATTAGCGAAAAGTTGTAGTTACAAGGAGTTTGATTATCTAAAATATCCTTGTATCAACGCACTCACCGCTTTCATATTTTTCAGAAAGGATACTGATGTCGGCGAGGGTCGTGGTCATGACATCCAGATAGAATTACATGACCTGTGCACAAAATATTACTGGACAGAAGTGTGGGCATTGGCTTATTACTAGAGAATTTATGTTGTGCCAGACGAGTCCGCATGGATTATACCTGATGACATAAATGAGCTGCAGATATAATCAGCTGAAGAGGAAGGGAAGAAAAAAAGTTAAGAGGTTTCCATCGGTTGGAGAACTACGTAAAAGGATAAAAACAAATGGCGAGCAAGGAAAGGACTCAGTTTCGAGTGGTTGTTATTTGGAAGGCGTAGTAGTGTATGAATTTATCCCCTTCCTTTGTTTTTTAAAACACATATGATTTGGAGAACTGCGTAAAACTGGTATATTTGCTGTGTAAAACATCGTATTGGTTTTGTCAAACTAATTATGTCAAACATAGCCTAAACAATAAAATCATAATAAAATATAGAACAATTTATTAGTGAAGTTAATATACCATCGTATTTAATATAACATATGTTACGAAAATGAGTCATTCTCCTTCCCTCGATATATTAATTTGTATTTTCAAGAACACTTTGTTAGTGAAGACGAACTTCAAAAGGAAAATTCAAAGAAATCTTGATTTCAAACAAATTATGACAGAAAACATTCAGTATTACATGTCCAAGTAGTAAAATAACAGTAAAACAACTACAACAAGCTAAAAGTATAGGTAAAACTAAACACTATGGGAAACACCAAAAGTGGAACTATGAGGAACTTCCGTAACACTAGTATCTATGTATAACTAAGACTATTTTTTGGGCACGAAAATAATTTTTTTTTTGAGTCATAACAGAAAAACACAAACTTTTTCACTTTTTCCGATCCTTTTTACACCAGACTTTCTCGCTTCCATCATTCTCATTCTCATTATTCTCATTCTCTCTCTCTCTTTCATCGCCTTTCTCTTTCTCTCTCTCTCCCTCTTTTCATCATTCTCTTTCATCGCTTTTCTCTCTCTTTTACACGAGATTCTCTTGCTTTCATCACTCTCATGCTCTCTCTCTCAGTCTACCAATTCATGGAGAGTTAGTGCAATTAATGGGATCCATCCGTCAAGGAAAAGGAGAGGAAGCAGCTGAAAAAATATTGGGCCATGACTGGGTACGTTGCCGATGCCCAAAATGGGATTCCGGCAATCCGCTCATGTGGAGGACGAATCATCCACAAAGTCTCACCAAATTCAAAGTAACCAGGAGATTTTGATACTTTACCTGGGAGGAGATACTTCACGCGTAAGTACTTCAAAGTAATTTCGATTTTATTTGCGTTCGACAAAGTGAAACTTGTAAAACTAGGCAGAACTACTTGATATGACTGAAAGTAGAACTGGTAATACTCGGTAAAATTAAGTGAAAACTATATGTGATGTTGACATGCAAGACGATGGCCTCCATTTTCGTCAACCATGGGTTTTCGGTGTCGAGGAAGAGGTTGAGAAATTAAGGCAGGAAGTGGATAAGGTGGTTGAAGAGTTGGCAAAGCTTAAGGAGATTGTGACCTGTATAAAACGTGCTTGCGAATCAACTCCTTAAGCTTTATGTTTATGTTTATGTTTATATTTATGTTTATGTTTATGTTTATGTTTTTGTAAGACTTGTCTATGGTTCTTTGACTTATTAAATTAAGGTTGTGTTGTGCTACGTCAACAAATAATGTTTTGAACCTTTCAATGAACAAATGTTTTTCGAAAAATGCATGAAAAAATGTTCCAATCACAGACTTAATTAGAGACTGTTTCCAAGAAGACACTTGTTAATAAAAGATTGTCGAATAAGTATTCAAATAGAAAATAGCCCAAAAAGGCATTTTGTTTTTAAGTAATGGCCAATATAGGCACTTAAAACAAACACTCCAATCAAGTTCATCAAACGCACAAACAAGTTTCTAACAATCGACTGTAAACTTCCTAATCACTATCTCTCTTCGATTTTCCTTTCTCAGCTTGCTTCACAAATGCTTCAAGTGGGGCCAACTTTTTGTCATATTTGGAGACAAATTTGTCCATTTTCTTTTCAACTCTCTTAAGTTGATCACCTAATTTTTGGATGTTTTTCATAAATCTGACAATTCGGGGGTGGAAGTGGAGCCTTTAGTGGTCGGCATTTGTTGAGTTAGCTCTTCATCTTGTTTTGTCTGTTCTTCTTGGGCTACAACATCTTGTTCGTACATGTCTTCAAAAAATACCTCCAAACCTTCACTAAGACGCTTAACTCAACGGTCGACAGCAAGACATGCTCATCAACATCGTTCTCCTCTTCCATGATTTCATCCAAGAGAGCATTGTCCGCTTCAGATTTGGTGGGCAAGATGTTGCCAATGTCTTGTGTATGTCCATAAGACTCAGATAGATTTACTTAGTTTTTTCAGTTATGCTTTACAGAATTCTCAAATGCAGAGGAAACTTACCTTTGTTGTGCCTAATTCCTCATATTTTCTTGAAAGAGGAAATCCTTTCATTTCACTGATTTGAAAGTTGACTGGCATATCCTCAGACATTTGACATCAACTCCTCCAACCAAGTCTCTTAACTTAATTACCAACTGTTGAATTGCCTCGAAAGCAAAAAGCTACAAAACTCACATTTTCCTAAGTGGTCAACAATAAACAATAATAAAAATATAATAATCCTCTTTTACTTACCTCCAGTGGAAGACAGAAACCTGGAAGAGACCATAAAACCTTTTTCTTCACTGTGAGGGATTAATCTCACACTTAGATTTGTTTAAGTTTAAGGGAAATGAGGGAGGCTTCAGGAATGAATTCCGTATGAACTAGAGATGAATCAACTGGGAATTTTTTATTGATTGATGTCGAGAGTTACAATAGAGATCGTTAAAGTATTGAAAAGTAATTTTTTGTTACAAAAAAAGAATCATCCCCCATTCATGCTATCTCTTTCCCCCTTTATAGTCTTAGCCTCTGAAATCGTTCACCAATAGCCTTTGATATTCTCTCCCCCAGATCTCGGAACTACCTTTCTTCTTTGACTGCTGTGAACGTCACCGTTTTGCTTCTGCGAGTTTCTTTCTTCCTTCTCCTTAATGGGCCTGCGGGATTTGGGTCCAACAGTTGCCCCCCAGCGTCTTGGGCCAAGGCCTCGTGGGCTAAGATGTCGACTTCTGACAAGATTCTTTCACATGACAATCCCGCAAACGATAAGTGCAAATCTTTATTTGAAAGATTTAATTTCTTTTAATCCAAAGGCTGAGATTTATCGAAGCCGATCGGATGGTTGAGCTTGCGAAAAAGAAGGAGAGTTACCCTTGGGTATCGTGCGGACTTGAAGTGATATAAAGCTACCATTAATTGTGTAGCTTCACTTTCACACGCTTATGCACGATCGCCAAGGTAACTTCCCTTCTCCATTACCTTTTTTTGTTTTGTTTCTCTCTTTTTAAACTGCTTTCGTTTCCACTTCCCCGCTCTTAGACAAAATTCTAGGGATCTTTTCTGACCTTTCCAAATATGTTCTTAGCATCCCCCCCCCCCTTTAGATTTACTTACCTTTCTTCCCCTCAATTTCGATCAAATATTTCCGTTAATCTCGTGATGGGACAAGACAAAGCGGTGTTGGTGGTTTTAAAGCTTCGAAAGCAGATCGGAAATGCAAGCGGACCAAGCAGGAGATGATCGACAAGGTGACCACCGTTTCCATCAAAACAGAGATGGTCTCTAGAGCCCTTACTATTGCTGAGCCTGGAGGTGTCGTTTTTGCCCCCACCAAGCTTCTAGATTGACTAACCAGGAGGTTTGCAATTTCATGGCTAAAGTTGGGGCCTCGAAGGAACTGATGTTAATCCCGATACCTCTGGAAACCCCTAAGCACACTCCGACCGGCTGGTTTTGAGTTAATGAAAATTATATCTCAAAGTTTCACCTTCAATGCCCCCTTCCTAGTCTCTTGTTATATCTCCTCGATCGCTATGGTCTAGCCCTTCCCCAACTATGCCCATTGGTGATTCGAGTAGTGATGGGTCTGATTGTTAGGTCTAGGGAAGAAGGAATCAAATTCGGGATCCAGGATTTGGTAAATCTTTATACCATCAAAGAGAGAAACCCAACCAAGGGTGCAGGAGGGACTTATTACCTCGCAGCCCGTCCTGGTCGTGGGATTTTTACATTCTCAGTCAACGATGAATTTTGGAGGCAAAAGTTTTTTTTGTGAGAGATGATCCGGCTACTGTCCCGGAGGGTCGCGTAAAGCGTACCTCTCGGGCTCGTTTAGCTGGTAAGGGATGCCTTGATTTCCCCTTATATTTATTAATTGGAAGATTATACCCTTAATAGATTTCTTCTTCTTTCAGGTATTACGGATCCTCCTCAAATCACCCTCAAGACTGCTAGGGCCCTAGTCAGAAGACTCAAGCAGGATTCTACTAACTGGTCAGCTTCCCTGTCTCTTAGGATTCGTAAGGCTAGGTTCCCAGAGATATACATGATCACGTTTCCTGATCTGATTCCTGTTAGTCACCTTGAAAGTAAAAACCTTTTTTATCATCGTAGAGTTATCTTGTTTGTTTTTTTTTGCTTACTCCCTTTTCCTTTTTTATAGTCTCAGAAGACGAAGCTCCTATAGACATATCTACGGAAGCTAGCACCTCTGAAACTATTAAAGACATGCCTCTCCAGCCTTGTTTTCGTTCAATTGACGCCATGCCCCGCCAGATGAAACCTTCAAGAGGCTCTCACTCTCGTGGGAGTTTAAACGACAAGGCCTCTGCCGGCTCTTTCAGGGATTCAATCAAAGATATGTTGGACGATGGTTCGTCGAAACCTCCGCAAGTCGAGTCCCTATCTCGACAGTTCACGAGATCCCTGTTGACCAGAGAAAGAAGGCTGATATTGGTGCCACGGAGCAAGGTGGCCTTGATTCATATGGAAAGGAAGTAGCGACCATTGGAGAGAACATAATTCAAAGATCTGATGTCAGTCCTCATATTTCATGGGGGATTCAGGATTCTGACAATCCACATGCCAAGAGGGTTCGTTCAAATTCTGGAGATAAGGTATCTAAGCATGCTTCCTCTTCTTCCAGAGGTGGCCAAGGTGCGTAGAGATTTACTCACTCTGGACCTGGCTCCATGCTGGATGACAATTGGGGGATGGCAACCCTGATGCTTCATATGAAGCAAGTAGGGTGTTCCTTCTCTGCCATCAACAATCTGAGGAACATGGCTGGATACCTGGACGTGTCTTATTACTTGGGTCAGGTAACACACACATTTTTATCTACTTTCGATTTGATTTTTGTATTCTACTGACTCTTTATATTTAGCTGGCCAATGCTATCAACCAATCTACCATGGGATACGAGAACTTGTTTGAAGGTTTTCCTCATGTCCAAGAGCTGGAAGACGTGAAGGCTGCTTTTCAAGAGACCAAGGGTTTGTTTGACGATTCTAGGTCCAATGTCAGAGAGATGTTGTCCCAGTTGGAGGTGCAAGATTCTTAGATAGCTGACCTGAACCTGGACCTTAAGGTTAAGAATAACGAGATCCATGCTCTGGAGAGCGAAAAGAGAATAGCTGACGCCCATGTGAATGAACTCATCTCTGCCAACAAAGATCTTGTTATCAACAAAGAAACTGAAGTCAAGCGTGTCGTGAGGGCTGAAAAGAAGGAAGTGATTGGGGCTTATCAGAAAGTCCTTGTTTTTGTTAAGGATAAGTTTCAAAAGAAGAAAAAGGAGGTCTCTGCCCATATATATGCTCAAGAAATTCAAGCTAACATCAAACTCTTGACATGCCTTATTTCCAAGGAGATTGAGAGTGTTCAGGCGGAGCACGAGCGTCTCGTGGCATTACTCCCTACTGTTGTTGCGACTCTTGACAAATCCTTGGATTCAAGATTAGCTCTTTTGAACATGACGTCATATGGTTGTTGGCTGGGTGATAGTCCAAGTCTTTAGTTCTTGGATCTTACATCTAGCCACTGTTGGATAAAAATGATGGACTTTGATGAAGTGAAGGTTGAACTCATTGCAGGAGTTGCCTATGTATTCTCTCTAAGGATCAAGCCTAACATAGTCCGATTGTTTGATATTACCTAGTGGTAATATTTTTTGAGATTTATGGCATTCCATGATCGTAATTCTTGTATACGGTTCATACCTTTACGAGCTTATAAATGTCAGGTCGCACTACATGGATGATCCGGTAAGGATCCTCCCAATTGGTACCCAATTTATCGGTGCCTTTCTCTTTGGTATTGTCGAATACTTTTCGAAGTACGAGGTCGCAGATCACAAATCTCTGTGATCTCACCTTAGAGTTGTAATTTCGAGTCATTGCTTGCTAGTAATTTTGAATGCGGACTAGTGCTTGGTCTTGTCGTTCCTCGATTAAATCGAGGTTGTTTGCAAGTAACCGGTCATTAGCCTCGGGATTTGAGATGCATAGGCTCTGCTGGAGGCTTCCAACTGAGACTTCAGCAGGGACGACAGCTTCCATCCCATAAGCTAGAGAAAAAGGAGTCTCTTCGGTAGCTCTTCGTGGGGTGGTTCGACATGCCCAGAGAACCTCGGGGAGTTTTTCGGCCCAAGACTTCTTTTCAGCACCCAAACGTTTCTTGAGGTTTTCTAAGATTGATTTGTTAGCAGCCTCTGTCTGACCGTTTCCTTGGTGGTACCGAGGTGTAGATGTAGTGAGACGTATGTTCCATGTTTAACAGAATGCTCTGAAATCGTCGGATATGAATTACGATTCGTTATCGATGATGATTTCATAGGAGATTCCATGGCGACATACGATGTCTCGCAACACAAACCTCTCGACTTCGAATTTCGTCATTTGTTGAAGGGCCTCGACCTCTATCCATTTGGTGAAATAGTCAATTAGGACTAAAAGAAAGTATAGCTTTTGTTGTCCTTTTCCTGAGGCTATTAATGGTCTGACAATGTCCACTGACCATCGCATGAAAGGATAAGGGGCAGATATCGAGGACAACTTCTTAGTTGGTTGATGAATTAGCGGGGCATGTCTTGGACATTTGTCGCATTGAGAAGAGTATGATTTGCGATTTGCGATTATTGTTAGCCAGTAGTATCCTTGTCTTTTGATTCAGGCCAGGGGTCGGCCACCAGAGTGGTTCCCGCATGAGTCCTCGTGTAGCTCAGCCATAAGCTTAAGGGCATCGAGGCCGTGAACGCACTTTAGGTATGGTCTTGATATGCTTTGTTTGTATAGGTTGGAGTTGATTATGCAATAGCTTGCGCTCAAAGCTTTGAGTTTTCGAGCCTCCCACTTGTGGCGGGGGGGCTACACCCTCCTGAATGTATTTCATAATTGGAATTCTCCAATCTTCTCTTCTAATGATCTTATCATGAAGAGATATCGATGGATCCTGTACTGCTTCGTCGCAGGTTCCTGTTCACCTTCGGTATTTTGGTCCCCTTGAGCTCGAAATTTGCCTTCGTAAATTTTGGTATTTGGTTTTCGGGAACCAAAAAGTGGTAAGGATTTGGGTAAGAGGCGCAGTTCGAGTTTCAATGGTTGCTACTACCTGAGACTGACCATCGTCTCTTTGATCTTCTGACCAATTCGCGATAGAAGCCTTGATAGCAATATCAGTGCTAGGTTTGTCTATCCCTTCGACCGGTATGAAACATTTCACAAGGGGGTCAGAGGTTGATGCTAATGCCGCCAGGGTATCGGGAGAAGATTTTTCTCCTCGGGGTATTCTTGTTAGCTTGAATTTATCGAACTGTTTTATAAGGTTTTGAACGACCTCGAGGTATGCCCCCATTCTTTTGTCTCTTGTTTCATATTCTCAATAGAATTGGCTGGCCACTAGCTGGGAATTGCTGTAAGCGTTTGACTCTCGGATCCCTAGCCCTAATGCAAGTTTCAGGCTTGCGATTAGTGCCTCATATTCGGCTTCATTGTTTGAGGCACTGAAGTCTAATCTGTAAGATTGTTCAATCACTTCGCCAGCTGAGGAAGTTAGTCTTAACCCTATTCCGGAGCCTTGCTTCGAGGAGGCTCCAACGACATGGAGTGTCCATTTCAGGGATACCGCGTATGGATCGAGGCGCTTGACAGCTAGTTCGATAACGAAGTCGGCGAGAACTTGAGTCTTAGCTACAATTCAAGGTCTATATTCTATGTCGTATTCGTTGAGCTCAATGGCCCACTTAGCGAGGCGTCCGAATTGGCTGGGGCTATGAAATATCATGCGCAGTGGTTGGGAGGTCATCAAGATGATGGGACGCAACTGAAAGTAGGGTCGGAGCTTTATGGCCGCGGTGACCACTGCCAAGGATATTTTCTCCATATCAGGGTAATTCGTCTCGGCGTCTATTAGGCTTTTACTTATGTAGTAAACGGGTTTCTGTTCATTTTTTTCCTCCCTTACTAACACTCCGCTAACTGCGGACGGGGACACAGCGATGTACAATTATAATGGTTCCCCTTCAACCGGTTTAGAGAGTATCGGGGGTTCTGATAAGTAAGCCTTAAGTTGTATAAAGGCTTCTTCACATTTTTCCTTCTAAAAGGAACCTCTTGTTATTTTTCAAGAGTTTGTAAAATAGAAGGCACTTGTCAGCGAACCTAGAGATAAATCGATTTAGAGCTGCGATTCTTCTAGTCAATCTTTGTATCTTCCTGGTTGTCTTTGGAGAAGGCATTTCCAGGAAGGTAGCTATATGTTTTGGGTTGGCTTAGATACCATGCTCGGTTACTAGGTATCCTAGAAACTCCCCCGACGGCACTCCGAAGGTGCACTTAGCGGGATTTAGCTTCATGTCATATTTGTTTAGGATATTGAAGCATTCTCTTAGGTCGGCGGTATGGTCTTCTTCCTTCAGTTATTTGACTAAAATATCATCTATATAGACTCCCATGATTTTCTAGAGCTGTCGGGAAAACATCTTTTTTACAAGTCTCTGATAGGTAGCTCCGGCATTTTTCAAGCCAAAAGGCATGACTTTGGAGCAGTAGGTGCCTCGTTCAGTTATGAAGGCAGATTTTTCCTGATCCTCAGGTTCCATCATAATTTAGTTGTATCCTGAGAAGGCATTTATAAGCAACAGCAGGTTGTGTCCGGCAGTTTCCTCTACCAAGTGATCAATATGTGGCAACGAAAAGTTGTCTTTAGGACACGCCTTGTATAAGTCGGTGAAATCGATGCAAATCCTCCGTTTCCCGTTTTTCTTTTTGACCAAGACTAGGTAACAAGCCAATCGGGGTGATGAACCTCCCGAATGGAGTCTGCTTCGATCAGCCAGTCGACCTCATCGTTGACTGCTTGAGCCTTCTCATGAAAAACTTTCGACGCTTTTGTTTGATTGGTTTAAACATAGGATCTACGTTAAGCTCAGGGGTTGTCACGCTTGGGTCAATACCTTTCATATCATTAGTGGACCACGCGAAGGTCCTGAGATTTTCTTTGAGAAACTCAGTGAGTCTCTTTTTGGTTTCGATGGGTAATTTTGACCCAATGGTGACGCGTCATTCAGGGTGATCGTCATCGATGAAAACTTGCTCAATTAGGTTCTTCGGGGGACCTCGCATGTTTTGCTACATGGTTCGGTCCTCATGTATCTGTAATTGCTATTGGGGAGATTCTTTAATGATTTGGAAGCCTCCCAAGTAGCAGATTCTAGAATTGTAGCTATTCCGTCAAGGGTAGGGAATTTTACGCATTGTTGATAAGTCGACGCTACTGCGCTCATTTTATGGATCCAGGGTCTCCCCAAGATCGCATGAAATGGAGTTGTTCTGTCAATTACCATGAAATTGATCATCTTCATAACTTCGCTGGCTATGACCGGGAGTTTGATAATTCCCAAGGAGATAGTTGTTTCCTCAGAGAAACCTACGAGATTAGCCTTCTGACCGGTAATCTCGTAATCGTCTATCTCTATTCCTTTTAAGGAGTTATAGAAAATGAGGTCAACGTAGCTTCCGGTGTCAACCATCAGCTTAGGTACCTCGTACCTAGCCACATTAAGTGTGATGACTAAAGCGTCATCATGAGGTTGGTCGAGATCTAGCATCTCACTTTCCCAGAATGAAATCTTAGTGTTAGGTTCCTGGGTGGAAGGCTTTGCTCGAGTATTGGATTCGGCCTTTCGCAGGTGATCTTTAATTGAGTGTACGAAATTCTGACAGATATCGGAGCCTCCAAGGATCTAGTCGACACATGAGTCGGAGGGTCGTTGATTCAGGGCTTTATCAAATAAGGTAGCTATCTTTCCCTCTAGAGGCTTTGGAAAAAATTATCCATTGATGAGGTTTCCTCTCAGAGAATTTCCTAAGGATCATGTCAGCTCTTTTCTTGGGAGTCGGGGTTGGTGAATCAGTTTCCTTTTCAGGCGGCTTGTTCCGCTTTGGTGAGGCCTTTCTTTAGGCTTTTTTTTGAAAAGGTGTCAGTTTCTTTATATTCACGTCTTTTATTTCTCGAGCAGAAAATTTTGCTGCTAGCTGACGTTGAAGATCCCATCACTCTTCTGTGGAATGGCTTTTCCTTTCGTGATAAGAAAAAAATTTGTTCTCGTCATAAGCTTTAGTCCAGGGGGCCTTGCTTGTTATCGCAAAAAGTTTGTCTTGTTGCGCTTCATCAACAGTATAGGAGTGCTCGCCCTATGTTTGGTTGTTTCGGGGATTACCCTTCTTGGCTGGACCTTTAGTTTCTTGGGAATCGGTCCTTGGATGGTTCTGAGGCTTTCTATGGATTTTATCTATTGATGTGGTTTCCTCTTCCATGGTGATGAATCGGAATGCCCTGTGTAAAGCGTCATCGATTTTCGGAGGAGGGTTGGCTATCAGCTCATACCAGAACTCCGACCGATACCAGAGTCCTCTTCAGAGAGCTTTGATAGCTACCTGGTCGTTAAGGTTTGAGAGTTTGGTTCTGACAACTCTGAATTAATCAATGTAAACTCGGAGCGTGTCTCCAACTCCTTGTCTGATCTTCCAGAAATCTGCTTTAGAAGCCTGTTTTCGGGTATGGGTCGAGAATTGTTTTATGAAAGCATTGGTTAGCTGCTCGAAGTTATTTATCGAATTTGGTTCGAGACCTGAGAACCATTCGAGGGTTGTTCCTATCAAATTCTCAGCGAAGGTTCGATAGTAGCCTACTTCGCACTCTTCACGAGTAAAGTGAGCTTTAACAATAGCTAGCCTAAAGGCTCTTATGTGAGCTTTGGGATCTGAGGTACCATCGTATTCGGGAATTCGAATTTTTCTTGTATCTCTGATATAAGAGTTTTCGATTCTATTGGTGAAAGAGGTTCCTCGGGTTTCCTCAATTATACTCTCAATTTTGGGAGTTGTACTTGTGGCCTTATGGACTTGAGCATTCAGCTTTTGATAGAGATCTTTACAGTATAGAAAGTGATTTTTTGTTACAAAAAAAGAATCATCTCCCATTACTGTTATCTCTTTCCTCCTTTATAGTCTCAGCCTCCGCAGTCGTTCACTAACAGCCTCAGATATCCTCTCCCCCCAGATCTCAGAACTGCCTTTCTTCTTTGACTGCTCTGAACATCGCCGTTTTGCTTCTGCTAGTTTCTTCCTTTCGTCTGCTTAATGGGCATGCGGGATTTGGGTCCAACATTCACCTACCCTTTAAAATGATTCAAAGAGTGAGAGATCTCCTTCACCATGTAATCATAGGAGTATCTCCTCCACGGAAAGGTCATGCAGAACTCAAGATCAGTCACGACTCTTTGGAAAAAAAATCCAAAATGTTTTTTGCGCCAACTCTACTCTTCGTTTGCGCGCAAACCATACTTGCTAAGAAATATAGAACCACAATCTTTAGCATGTCTCTGTGGGGTTCCATTCTCTCCAGCTTCTCTTTCACATCCTCCAACCTTATCGTTCCCTTGAAATACCGCTTCACGAACTTTGTACTACCCCTTTCTTTGTAGCCGAGAGGATAGTTGCGGCACTTTAGTCATGATATCAATGTGTGTTCCCTCATGCCATACCGGATGGGAACGCCATTAACGATGAACCACACTTCTTTTCACTTCGATATACAACAACATCCACATTCCATGAACCTTGTGGTTATTGTCTATTTTCACGTGGAACAAGTGTTTGAATTGAGGATGCTTCTCAAACCACCTCCTCTCCGACTGACTGAACCTTAGTTTCAGGTTTGCAAGCATGTCAGTAGCTTCTGATTCGAAGCACTTTGTCCCCAACTTTATCTGTTTCTTGTACTCTGTTGGCAAGAAGTACATTCTCGTTGGTTTGATTGCCTTAAAATCATGTAAGTACCATACAGTTCTACCCTAGTTATATCGGTAATATATCAACACTTCAAATAGTTTTCTTAAGTTTTACCACAATCATCTCCAAATTTTCCTAGTATTATGCATAGTTTTACCCACTTTTCTCATCCAAGACACAATGTAAATGGCATCAAAATGTACGAATCAAAACCAATTGCTAATTAGTTACCTCAAACTAAAAGTGCTCTGAATTGGTACTATGAACTATTTCAAACCGATACCTCTCCTCCTCTCCTTCAGATTCACTTTCTCTACCATTTGATGCTTCCTCTTCATTGTTTGCATCCTTTTCTTCATCCTTGTTTGTTTCTTCCTCTTCATTGTTGGCATTTTTTCTTTATCCTCGTCTTCATCCTTGTTTGCATCCTCGTCTCCGCCGTCAATTGAGGCAGCCTCCTCACCCTGGTTGTTTACATCGTCGTCTTCCGGTAAATGTGCCGCCGCAGCCTCTACAAGCACGTATATCAGAGCCGCCGCTGACTTATCCCTACTCGATCTCTCAGTTACATATATCGGATTTGACACCTTCATCTTCTTCGTCGGCTCTACAATCTTCACCGACTTAGCCTTATTTCCCTTCTTCTCCTCTCTTGTTGCCGGTTTCATCTTCCTCTTTCCGACTTCTTTCTTCTCAATGACCTTCTCAGTATCTTCCTTCTCCTTCTTTGAAGCCTTCCTTGTTTCCACCATTTTTATTTCTGGATTTGATAAGCTTTCTCGAGAAATCGATGAGATTCTTTTTTAGTTTCCCCTAATTCCACGAAGGACATAAATCGTCTCTGAGAGAATGCTACAGTTTTTAGTTCAAATCAGATTCGGGGATTTACAGGATTTGAATTTCCATTCAAAATTCGGGTTAGATCCGATAATTTGGGTTGGGTGGATAAAACCCTGGTATAAATCGTAATTTCCACAACTTAGCTAGGGTTATACGTACTTTCTTGCTTTTCTGAATTATAAATAAATGTCTATAAATTCTGTTTTATTCCAGAGGCTTTTGCGGTTAGTGAACTACATATAGGGCATTGGAGACATTTCCTCAGCTAGATACATCAAACTATTATTTTTATAACAAAAAACTAATTTCTTATGAAATAATTTCATTTCTTTCATAAATAATTATTTGCAGTTTTTACGATTTTGCGGATTTGCGATTTTTGCGGTTTTAGCGTTTTTTGCGATTTTGGTGGATTTTAGCGGTTTGGACGATTTTTACGATCTTTGCGGTTTTACGGTTTTTGCGGTTCTAGAGGTTTCGGTTTTTGGCGTATTTTGTGGTTTTTATGGATTTTCTTATTTGCGGTTTTTACGGATTTATGATTTTACGATTTTTGCGGTTTTTATGGTTTTGTCAAATTTTGCGATTTTGGTGTTTTTGGCGGTTTTTGCGAGTTTTGCGGTTTTTATGGTTTTTGCGGTTTGATGATTTTTGCGGTTTTATAATTTTGGCGGGTTTTATGGATTTTGTTGTTTTGCGGCTTTTGGCAGTTTTGCGGTTTTTACGAATTTGTTATTTTTGCGGTTTTTACTGTTTTGTCGAATTTTTTTTGTTTTGACGGTTTTTTCATTTTCTGTGATTTTGATGGTTTTTTACGGATTTTACTATTTTCGCGTGCTTCGCTGATTTTGCGGTTTTTCCGGTTTTAACGTTCTTTTGTGAAATTTGACGGTTTTCTTTGATTTTGCGGTTTTGCTTGCTTTATTGCGAAATTTTGCGGTTCGTGCGAACTTTTACGGTTTTTGCAATTTTGCAAAATTTAAAGTATTAATGTGTAATATTTAATTTTAGTGGAAGATACTTTAGACATTTACAATTTTTCGGATGAACAAAACTCATTCAAACTCTATTAATAATCTCATCTAAAATATCTAGATTTTTTGGATGAGTTTTGATTTGCATCCAATTACTTCATCCATATCATACTTATAATTTGTAGCAAACGGACATCATCCGACATTTACATCCAGATGCAACATCTAGATGAACAAACGAACTACATCATATTCTACTCAACGTAAAATGTAGAATATGGTTTCTAGATTATGAAGAACTAACAAATAAAATAATTTTTTAACACTGAATTTTACAAAATCGTAAGTGTGCAAATACTTTTATGTGTATGTTTATATTATCAATATTTTTTGGAACACAATTTTACTCGAAAGGCCGGATTAACGGTGGACCGTTCTACATGTAAATCATCCGCTTACACGATGTAGAGAATTTGTCCGCAACACACAAGATGAGGACAAGGGGATTTATGCAAAAAAAAAAATATATTTACTAAGAATTGAACCCAAAACCTGGGTTTACCTTTTATAGAGCAAAAACAGTACGCCAGGTTATGCCTAGTGGCTAGTGTAGAACAAAGAATTAATCTTCATGACACATACATTCTTTGCATCTTGGGTAACGGTAAACGCTGCGTCCTGTTGGTCTAACCAACACATGTTTGGTCTGCCTAACGTTTTTTCTCACTCTCTGCTCGAATACTTTCCACTCTATTGTATTGTTCTTCAACAATATGTCCGAGAATCTCCGCTTGTTCGGTCTGATCGTCGGCATTTTTCCTGCTCCATAATAAATCCGGTAACCCGAGACTAGAGACGAAAATTGACTCCCTGAATCTGTCATCGCAAAGGCGTCCGAGGCAGTGCATGCAATGAAATCAAGAACTGCTAGCTACATAACCAGAAAAAAAAAAATCAATCTTGCAGTTTAGCTTGGAGGGAAAAGTTAGTTAATGAACCGAAAGTAATTCATGCTGGCTTTCAATTTCACCTGAGATGAGTGGTTCTTGAAAGGTTCTAGCTCGGTTTGAGAGAGTACATTCTCTTTGGTGACTAGATTGGGGTAGAGACTAGTTAAAGCGGCTAACCGTTTCGTTCCACCATAAATATTTGCTCCAGCCACAAAAACACGAGTCTTGCGATTGAAACCGAGACCAGCAAGCATAAGCACAGCTTCTTCAGGTGATAACGGGCAAAGCCCTTCCATTCTCAAATCATCGGGAGAGGGCATTCTGACAAAAAAACACAGAGCACTGCGTAAAAAACCAAAGTCGCTATGGTAAGACGTAAACAGATTAAAGGAGAAATAGGAACAAACTTTTTCGTCTTTGATAGATTTGCCAGCGTTGGGAAATGCTTTTCCCGGTAAGCATCCAGTTCTGACTTTTCTGCGTCGCCTCCTCCAAAGTAACAAAGAGAATGAGCCACCATATCTATTTCAAACCTGAGATGGAGTGCTAGATACTTAGAAGCCTTATGGAGAGGACCAGCCTTCTTGTCCAGTATGAAGGATGCAAATTTTGGACCAACAAGATACGGGTCAACCGGTGCGAGATATGATCCGCTATCGCGTAATCTCCTTACAAGAATTGCACCCGTTTCTTGTATCTTTGGAACGAAGTTTAGTGCATGAAAATTACATCTACACCGCAGCCTCTACTTCAAAAAAACGTTGGATCATTACAAGTCAGAGATCAAATATGCAAACAGTGCTAAAAAAATCTTTACCTGTAACTCAAACGGTATTGGGTCAAAGGCCAAACGGTTTCCAAAACCAAAGAAATGGACTACCCTTTTCTTGAGTAAAAGAGGGAGAATGTGCTTCATATAAAATCCGGGCTTGGCTTCTTTCATGACATCAATATCCGTAACCTTAGAATAAAACGAAATTATAGCTTAAAAAGAAGACAAAGATAAGATCGGATCTGACACTAAAGCCGTATAAAGGAACTCACGACGCTGCCAATCGCCTCAAGGTCTAGAGACTGAAGCTCTTTCGGTAATTTCTTAACAATCCGGATATCGGGAGAGAGATACTTAATAAAATGTTCCACTTGATAGATATCTCCAAACTGACTATAATGTATAAACCAGACAAGAATGTCAAAATCTGATTATTGTAGAAAAAAACATCAAAACAAATAGGAGGAAAAAAGAGAACAGAGGGAGCTTACAATAGTTACCTTGGATCGGTCCAAACATCGCTGAACATGAATTTAGGAACAACGAGTGTGGCATTGAGCAACCGGGCAATAACAACAATGTTACAAACCTGTATACAGTTCCCCCGGGAAAATAAAACAGGAGAAAAGAATATAAAATAAAACAGGAGAAAGTAATGTGTAAAACAATCACAACTCACAGCTACTCTCTGTTGATTGATACCACCATTTGCAGTTACCATAATGTATCCATTTTTCCCATCTAAAATCAAAAATGAGGAAAACGATAAAGAGCGAGTTAACAGGAGAAGTGAAGGCTTAAGAGAGAAAGAGTGGGAGACCGTTGGGGTTCCAAGAACGTTGATCAGAGCAAGGTTTCCAAGCCAAAGCTTGGTCCTTGGGTTCTCGCCACAACTCTTTTGGCTCAAGTTTGTCTTGGCCCTGAATAAAAACCGCGGGGCGGATTGGATTGTGGGTATGTGAAAAGGGGACAGATAAAAGAAAAACAATTTGAAAACAATAGATACCTCAGCCAAAGCATGAGCAGCGTAAGCCAACAGTCTACCATATGTTCCGTTATATTTCTTCTTTGGTTTTCCCATCTTTTTCTTATCTCCATGCTACCCAATCATTGTCACACAACAGCAGGTCAAACTCCCATAAACATCACATCAATCCATAAGATAAAATCATGCAATCTTACACTAATTTGTTTTCCTAACCAAATGTTTAGTTGATTACACTTACTTACCAAAAAGCCTCTTATTTCAAACTTACTAATCACACACAAGTTTTGACTTTTACACAATTTCACCATTTGGTTTTTGGTAGATGGTAAAAGCTTCTCTCTTTTTTATTTTTGGGATTTGAAAAACTGACTTGACCCAAGAAAAGGACAGTTAAAAAAAAATTAATTATTACCTGTACCGACGCCGACACTTTAACAGATATAGGTTTCGCACTCGGGTTCGGATTCGGATCTGCGTTCAGTTTCCGATTTAGGTTTGAGTTTGGTTTGGGTTTTTTAGAGAACCCTCTTCGAAGCCAAGTCCGACCTTCGTGGAGCTGAGAGAGCATAAACCAGTTGACAAAAATGAAGAAACCCACAAGCACGATTACTCCAACGGCCGTTTTCGCTGTTCGGATTCTCCTCCTCTTCCCTCGCTTAACCGGATTTTTTGGATTCCGGTTCGGATCTCCGTCGATCCAAGACCTGATCGACCCGATAAAATCAGACCCGCTGGTTCGGAGCTTGTCTCCAGCTACTTCCGCGAACCGGGTTGGACCGAGCCGGGTCGGAGACTGAACCGGAGTAGGTCCTCCATGGATCCGATCTTGAACTCGAACTTCGCAAGTCCCCAGTTTCTCTTCGTCAAGTCTCTCTTGAGCCATGGTTAACACAAGCTCTCTCTCTCTCTCTCTCTGTGTTCTCTTGTCGATTCAGAGAGAAAGATTTGTCGAATTTAACAAAAGTTTGAGTGAAGAAAGAGAGTGTTTATGCTCGAATTTCAGTGATGATTATTTGTCTGAGCGTAATAATATATTATTAAAGGTTCTAATCCTTGAGATTGACGCTGGTATTAAATTTAAAGTCCTTGTCCTTTTAATTTACTTTATTTTTACCCTTTATTATATTTAAAATAACCAACAACCCCTTATATCTTTCTTCTTTTTTTTAACAACAACCTCTTTTTCTAATTCTGCAAGATTTTTTTGACATCTGGTGTTATTATCTGTTAACCAAAGAGATATAATTGTCGAATCAAACACAAGGCGACTACCTAACCGTTATAGAAACCAATTAGATATCACAGACAATAGACAGCTATTTAACCGTTATAGAAACCGGTTAAATACTACAGACACCAGCCCAAAAAAGAGAGCCAAATAAAGACTTCTACAACCATAAACAAAGAGAGTGAGATAACTATGACAATAACCACAACGATGTCTTAACCAAAGGGATAAGCGACTAAGAAGTACCACGCGATAGCCAAAGTAATCATGGGTGTCGAAGCTGGACTAAAAGACATGAGAACCAGGTGATTCCCGAACCATAGCACCACCAGAAAGCTAGCCGCGAAACAAACACTGAACTCAACTAGCACCAGCAACAACGGCAAAACACGTAGACCCATAAAGACGCAAAGATGAAAGCTCAACCCTGAAAGAGAACTCAGCGGCACAATGCGACCAAAATCAGTTAGGTTCACGGGAAATCAGTGATCTGCGACCGGGAAAACGACAACTAAGATCAACAACTTCTACACGCGGACACAGCGAGCCATACTCTGCCATCTACAAACAAAGGTCAAGCCACCTCCTCGCAAGAAAGAAATTTATGATCGAAACAACTGCAGCGCTTAGAGACCAATTCCAAAGGAACGTAGATGACTCTGCAACGGTTTCACATCCAGAAGCCGAACCCAAACCACAGCCTAACCTCTCTCTTAACATCGACCTGAGGAGCAAACAAACAGAGACTAAAGAATGTAGAGTCGTGCCAAAGTCAATTAAACCATCCACTCAAAGAACTACACAATCGAAGGATGAGAAACACCCTTCCACAAACCAAATCTATCGGAAAGCAAGAGAGAAAAATCCGATGATACGCCGATCCAAAGTCTCCACATACACCATACACCAGCTCCTCGCCGCTTCACCAGAGAGGACACCGCCAAGAGAAGCCGGAGCTAGATTGCTATACCGTCGCTCCGTCTTGGACCATCTCCAGGGCCAACGAGCATATCGGATTAGGAGAATGAGATGGGAGGAGGGAAAAGGAAAATCAGAAAGGTAAGAAGAGTCTTCAGAGCCGGCAAAGGTCACCGGACCGGAGAGACGATTCCGATTTGGTTTCAAGTTGAGCGGCGGCTGGAGTTTTAGGTTTCGTTTTCACTTAGCTATTTTATTACTTAGAATATTGGATTCTTTTCTAATTCTGTAAGTTAAGAAAAAAAAACACATTATAGTACTTTTTTACTTCTCACTTTTATCTTAGGACGAATTAGTTGTAAAAAAAAAATTTAATTTGGATATTTTGACAGAATAACCCAAAAAATAATGTTGTTTTTATAAAAACATAAACTTATTGTAACACCCCGGTTTTCTAATCCCGGTTCAATTCGATCAAGCCAATTTTTCTGCTAAACCGAGTCAAGCCTTCGTTATTTAATCCTAACCTAAAAACATAAATCCTTTAGCTTTTTTTTCTTTTCTTTTTTTTTTATTTTCCAAGCCGTCGCCAACAGCAGGAGAAGAGAGACAGAAGTTTTCGAGCCATCAGAGAAAGAGAGAAGAGAGAAAAGGAGAAGCATGTGCAGTCTCTGCAGAGAACATACTCGATATGTTGTGGACGAAAAGAAAAACGGCCAATCAAATCAAAAGTTTTCAATATGAAATTTTTACACAAGGTAAATTACTAGTCGATCTTCGTTCTCCATTTTACGGAATGGAATTTCGATTTTTCTACTGAAAGTTATGGGCGTTTTTCTAAAAGGTTCTCGTGTTGTCTGAATCTGCGATCGGTCCGAGTTTGAAGGACGTTTCAGAGGGCAAATGGAGTCCGATCGGAGTGAAACCAGATCCCACGGATAAAGGACATCCGTTGCTATAATCTAACCGTTCGGATTGAGGAATTAACGGTTAGTTTTAAAGTTATAGGCTTGTTTCTAAGTGCTATAGAATCTGTCGGATTTCCAAAACTGTCATGTTGGTGTGTTTTTCGAGTTTGGTTGAGTTAACAGAGGATTTCCGAGCTTATCTTATGTTTGTTCAATGTAGGAACTCATATGAATCCTCTGGTAAAAGGAAAACCATTCCGGTTCATAGGAGTGGAGAATCGCGTCGTGGAAGTTAGCGCAGCGAAGCTGTCCGCGTCAAAAGGAAATGGAAGAGCTCGAGTTTGAGGATTCTAGAGAGTTGCAGAAGCCCAAAAACGTTCTCGAGAACGCGGTTTTACTCGGTAAGTAAAACTACCATTTTGTCCCTGGCCCGGATTTCCTTTTTAGGAAGTTTCCAAATATGATAGGTTTCCATATTTGGAAAGTTTCCTTTTTGGGAAAGTTTTCTCTTTGGACAGGTTTCTCTTTTTAGGCAGCTTTCTATTTATGGCAGGTTTCCATAAATGGAAAGTTTCCATTTTTAGCAGGTTCTCGTTTAAAGTCTAATTCGGGTTCCTGTTTCAGGTTCTTTTTCTAGAAGAAAGATTAGCGTGGGATAAGAAGGTTGACGCATGATCTCTGTGGGGTTAAGCTCATAAGGAGGATCATCAGTCAGACATTTCAGAGGTGTATCTACCATGTGACCAAGGTGAGGAGCTACCGCGTAAAACCCCCGCTTTCTTTCGGCTTAGCTTTTTTCCACGTTAAGCTAGCACCGGAACATGATTGAGTCTCTATGAAACGAGTCTGAGTGGGTCTTACATGAATTGATTTCTTTCGTGTTAAATTGGAATTAGCATTAATAGATGATATCACCATTGATTGTTTCGCATGATGATTATAGTGTGTGTTATAGTTATAAAGTATGATGGATAGTAAGAGAAGACTTGACGTGGGGTACAGATGAAGAATCCTTGTATTCCCGGAGTC
>OVAN01002728.1:0-31994 GCA_900406275.1 Anastatica hierochuntica
ATTTTAAAGACTTAATATGTTAACTAATTTTTATGTAGATATAAATCAAAAAATTAGAAAGTATAAGAATATAAAAAATAAATTTAGATTTAATAGTTTAAATTATAATTAATGAAATTTATAAAAATTTGAAAACATGGTCAGTCATAAGTTAGATTTATAAACCTCAGTTGTTTTAAGTTTTAAGTTAATTATTTTATTTTTTTGTAAGGGTTGCAACTGTTAGTATTATTTGACATATAAAACAAATTTTACTCCATATGAAAGTAAAAATACGTAGCATTCTAACATATGAACTATTTGAATTTAAAAAGTAGATGTATTCATATATAGAATCAACTGTTCGTTTTGTATAAAATTATCAAATGATAAATGTTTAACATATCAATTTGATTCTTATGACATGTAAACCGATATGAGTAATCGACATTACTTACAATTGACAAACATGATCAATTATAATTTAAATACATAACAATTAAAAAACACTAGCACAGCTGTGCGGATCAAGCTCTAGTATTAATTATTTTTACGTACTACCAAATTCAACAAAATTCATCGAGTGAAAAAAATCAATTCCGATATGATACTACTCATGCTACCAATTTTATTTTTTCGTTGTTTTGATTCTAACAATGATAAACTACCAATTTTTATTTTTTATTGATAAAATTTATACATTTTATTTTTAAAATTTATATAAAGAATGTATTCCACTAAAATATTATTTACATGTTAACTATACAAAACTTATAAGTTATATAGGTAATTGAAAAATCATTATAGTTAAATTTTAAGCTAGACGAAATATTTATTTGATAAAATTAAAAAGATGAAAAAATAAAAATATATATTATTTTAAATTTATTAACTTAAGTATGAAATTATATTACATCAAAATTACAAAAATATTTACAAAACAACGTTATAAGATATCAATCTTTATGGGAAAATAAGTTGTATATACATATAATGATTTATTGATCTATAAGTACGTTCATGTGATGTTTTTCTGGCAAGGTTCATGAGAGAGCTGTATCTTTATCGGCGGCAATATGACAAGGAGATACGGGTGGTTCGCCTGAATGGGTTTGTAAAGATTTTTCTTTGGGACTTGGCACCGCGATCACATGTTAAGGATTTGGGGATTTGATGAAGGATGGATTGGTGATATGATTTAAGTGAGGGGTTGGCTGATCTTTTATGTTTGGTGAGTTTATGGTCAGATTTGGTTGTGATATAATGGATTATATGGTACGCCGGTTATGAAAACTAATAACAGTGGGATGGAGACATAGTATGATTAGGCGGTTGTGTTATTTTACTGGGAAGGTTAGGTTCAACTGTTTTGATCCTAGTGGTCAACGGATTGGTGGAGTTTTTTTTTTCGAGGATAGATTTTTGATAGATTCAGAAAAGGTTGGTTGACTCCGAGAATGATAATAGCAGAGTTGATTGGGATTACACTTTGTTAAGAGAAATATTAGCCGATATATGAGACGTTATGGATGGAGGCTAAAGAGTAGGTTGGCTAGGAAGAGAAAAAGGCTAACGAGGAATATAACTCAAAAATGCCAAGGACGGCAAAATAGTCGGTAAAGAGGGCGAAGACTTTGAGAATGATGATATCGAGGACTACTGGGATGGTGTTAGACTATGAGGATGCGGGCTATTATGATGATAAAAAAATGTCACTAACAAATGATAGGGAGTTTGTGGCCAGAGAGGATGAATTAGGTTCTACACATATCGGGCCAGAGAAGATTATGCAGGTTGGAGGTGAGTACAATTAAGAGGATATAGATGACGATGAATCTAGGTTATACAAGGTGGAGAAATCGTATGTAGGATTGCCCATGAAGGAGGAGGAGCATGGAAAGAAGAAGGGTTTCAAGAAAAATCAGAATCGAGATACACTTAATTAAAGATACACCTAAGCTAAAGGAGATATGTCCAAAAGAGATGAATCTCCATTTAGTTTTTTCACCTTGACATGAAGCAAAGGTAAATACTAGTGGCCTAAGTGGTGTGGGAACGAGATTAATTGTATGTTCTTTGAAAAGGAAAAGAAAAAAAAAGACAAACAAGGGAAGGTGGGTGACCAGAACCATCAGTTCGCCCATTAAAGTTTTAGGATTGAATTGTCAGATGCTGATAATTCTCAGACCTTTTAATATCTTTGTGAGATTCGAAGATAGCTTAGAAGACGAAGAAAAACCTAGATTTGCTAAAAGATTATCAAAACTTCACCAAATATATGATTAAACTCAAAAGAGGCAAATAGAAATGAACTTAGGTTTAAGAAATGACTAAAAGATGTTTTTATTGTAAAGGAACTCAGACCGGGTCAGGTGCATGATATTAACATAAATCCAAGAAATTCATCGGTCCACACATGTTGATGCAGAGCGTTGTCACAAGTCGCCTGGGATGATCCGTCTTCTCGATTTGGCTAGCGGTTGGCGCTAGTCGTTGGTGCTGATTGCTAGCACGACTCCGTCTTTTGGTCACTGATAGGGATCATTAGGGTGCTCTTTCTTCTCTCAGTTTCCCAGCGGACAACTTTGGTTGATGTCACGGGTCGCTAAAGGCGCTACGTTTCCTCTGTTTCTCTAATGAGCCACGCATGATTTTGACAAGGTTTGATGGCTGCATGTTACTTCAAAACTTCTCTAGTTCATCACTCAAAACTCGGGCTTGTGTGTTCATTTTGCAATTGATGATCCAAACACCTGAAAATGCTAGAAAAGAGGCAATGTAATGTGGATAGTCCTAACGCAATCTAAAGATGGTCTTGACTAAATGGAGCTAAAAACACTTCCAAAACATCTAAAATGATAGAAATGTGACTGAAATCAATGCATAAGCTGAGTAAACAGTATAAACATCATTGTACTGGAGGATACCAAAGGTAGAAATTGATGATATAAAAATGGGAGTGTTTTCATGGATTTTGTGGTTCATTTAGAAAGTACGGGATGATAAATCATATAATTGTAAAGAAAGACAAACCCAAGATGAAATCAAGAACCAAAAAAAAAAGAAATAAGCAAAGTAAGGATTCAAAGTTTTAAAGATAATAAAAGCAATGCAAACAATGAAATAGTATAATCGATTAAGAGATGTAAGATAAAAATAAAAGATGGTCATATCAAGAATTAAGAACCATCCAATGACAAAGCGCACAAGCTCAATTAGTTCATTTTTGATTATACTAATTCATTTAATGACTAGTTTATCAAGCTAATTTCTCAATAGTAATTTAGTAATCATTAACCATTAAACACATGCTCAAAAGTCAACAAATCACCTTAATCATCTATTCCCATAAGCTAAGTATGAAATGCACATTTAGAATTCTCTTGTGAATTTTAGCAAGCATCTTCCGAGTATGAAATGTCTAAGTCTAAAAATTGAATGATCAAATCAAATATAGCATTAATAATTCCCTAAACATGTGAATCAATATGAGTTTAACCCCAAGCATCATTAATCAACATATTAGCCTCCATAATCTACCTAACACATGATCTGCATATGGTAACTATTCACTCATGATAAGAAAACATGTAAAATCCAAAAACATTCATAATCATGATTAAGAAGAAAGGTTAGATAAGAAAGGATTAAACTTTTATTAAAATGACCAAGATTCTACAAAAATTTGATCTTAGCATAAAAGAGGCAAGAAAAATAAAACTTAGATTAAAAGCATGAATTACAGTGAAAGGGATCGAACTGAATCGATTGGAGACAAACTGGGTCAGATCTTGAATTATTTAAACCATTCTAGAAAATTAGTTCTCTACGTTATCTGATATCATTGTTTGATGGTAGCTGCTTACCGTCCTACCAAGCCATCGACCGAGACAGGACGATGACGTGGACCGTGGATGGCTTCTTTATATCAATCTTTCAAGACGTTATCGGACATCGTGAAATGATGGTAGGGGTTGATACACAGGTCGGGATTGTGCCTAGTTTCTCAGCGGGTTGTGTGAGGCGACATCACCAGTTGATTGCCTTGTTTGACGTCCCCATTGGACCATTAGATTGCGTTAAACGCCAACATGGTCTAGTGGCTTCAAGTTCTCGTTATTCCTTTGATTCTTTAACTCTAAATAAACTCCTTCAAACTCCTCCTCGTATTTCTTGATTCAATTACATGAAAAAGGAATAAAGAGCAAATACAAACGTTGAATTACAATTTAAAACAATTTAATGATCATTTTAATTAAATAAGATTAAAACTAATTTCAAAATGTGTAAATGAGATGAAACGAATGAAATGCGATAGAAGACCGTCATCAACATCCATAAAAAAGTATTTATTTTAATAAGGTTATTAAAGTAAGTTAAATGTCATATATGTCTACATGATTAGTCATAAAGATTAGGCATCGGCAAATTAGTACTCGCATGAGTTTAGATATATTAAATATGAGTATTTGGGTTTTGAGTAATTAGGGCAGGGATTTATTTCGGTGTTTTTTTTTTGTTTAGTTCGGATTTGGTTATTTAGAATATCGATGAAAATAATCAAAAATATCTAATTTTTTTGAAATTATCCAAAATATCTTTGGGTATTTGGTTATTTCAAATATAAATATAACTAATATTTTTGGATATACTAGATGAATATCCGCACGATGTCGCAAATAATTTTTATTAAATAACATATAAGAGTTTAGAAGCATATAATAAAAAGATATTAAAAATTTTATAAACATAAAAATATGTTATTTTCATTATATATGCATATTTAATAATAGATATATAAAAAATGAAATTAACAATACAATAAAATTTTAACATTGAGCATTAAAACATAGAAAATTGTAAAATAATTTAGTTTATATCATAGGTATTTCATAAATTTTAAAAAAAATATAGGTTGAAAATATTATGAACTTTAAATCTTTATACTTTGTGTTAATATATGACAAGAATAATAAACAACACATTTGAAAATTTAATTTACAAAATTTATTAACCATAGAAATTATAAATTGTCAACCGCGTAACCATTTTTATAATATATAAGAGTGATACGAAAAGTATTATTTTCTTCAAACTTCTAACTTATTTTTATTTATAGCCTAATCAACATTAACCAAATACATTCTTTAGTCCCGTTTGATTTAATAATATAATTTCTCAGTGTTGAATGAAGTTTAACTTCTCGATTTTAAAAATGTAATTTAAAATTATTTATAGTACATAATTTAATTGAAAACTGCAATAGAGAACATATGCAACAAAATAAATCGGACTATAAGATAGAAAATATAAAAAACTTAATAGATTTTTTTGCATCCTATACAATTTTATTTTGATAAATTGTTTGATCTCTAAATCATATTTTCGATTAATTTTATTTTGATATAATTAATATTAAGTAAAAAGAGACTTGGAAAGACATGAAATATACATAACTTCATGTGTAATTTTTTAAAAAAATATGATTTGTATTAATGTTTTGTTTTGATTGGTTCATCAATTTAATATTTTGATTATGTGTCAATTTCTTATAACACTAAATTGCTTATGTGTCAATTTATGGAGAGTCTCAAGTGTTATTATAGTATTGATAACTATTTCTTTTTTGTTGACCAGAAGGTTCAGAATCTGTGGGCCCCTAATCTCCCAGGGCGGGGTCAGATCAGATAAGATACTCGTCTTTGGCGAGCCAACCCCTCCCAACATAGTTTGAACCTAAGACCTCCTCTTTAAATCGAGAAGTTCTTACCATTGGACCACCATTTCGTTGGTTATTGATAACTATATTTTCATATACGAATTCAGTTATGATTCGATTCAAATTATTCGGGTATTGAGATGACGATCAATTTAAATTTAGCGTTTTTGGTTTATGATGATACTACATGAGCTTCAATTTGGATTTGATTAGGGCATTTCGATTCTGTTTCTCGGGTTCAAATATTTTGTCTACATTGATAAAGATTTTACCTTTATCTAAAAGTTAAACTTTTAAAATAAATAATACTTCAATTGAAATCTTGAACCAAATAAAAAAAAATTAAATTGCTTTTACATTCGGTGAGAATGCCGATGTTAATGTGTAAAATGTTCTGCTAAAGCGACAAACAGATGGTCCTAATCACCGAAATTGGTTTACATAAATCCCATGCAAACCAGGGCAATAAAGCTAATCACCAATTAATACATTACACGTCAGCTATTTTAAAAATACAATATATATATATATATACACGGACCTCACTCATCACGAGTAATATACAAACAAAACGTACATACGTTAGCTGTACTCATGCAACGTCTATCCCTGCCACGTATACGTAACTACTTCCGTTATACCACTGCTTTTCGTTAACCTGAGCGTTTTCTTCCAGTGCACGTTAGTCATAAGCCCCAACAAACACCAAAATAAACAAAAACCTCAAAACCCAATGAAGCTCCTAGAACAGTCCCGTTTTCCCGGGCAAAACGGTAACGGTAACGGTCTCTGTTTCATACTACAGCAACATCACTTTTTTTCCTTTTTAAATGAATTTTCTTTTAGAAAAAAAACTTAGTTTCAGAAGACTCTGCTTCGTGTTTATATATTCCAAACAAATGAATGTGTTAAATATCTCCTCACTCTTCTCTCCACACAAATCAAATAAAATCCATTTCTCTTCTCTCTCTCTCTTCTTCTTCTTCGTTTTCTCTCACACAGATCTCGGCGATTTTTTCCCGGTCGATTTACCGGCGTTACACCGGTTTATGAAGAGGGGATGATCAAGGAACCACTGTCGTTTCGGCGATTGTGATTAATACCATCGGCGATAGTTTCGTGCTACCAGATTGATTGCTGCGATCGATATGGATTTGTTCTGCGGAGAAGATTCCGGCGCGTTTTCCGGTGAATCAACGGTTGATTTCTCGTCGGATGAGGTCGACTCATGGCCGGATGATTCAATCGCAAGTTTTATAGAGGACGAGAGGCACTTTGTCCCAGGGCTTGATTATCTCTCTAGGTTCCAATCTCGATCTCTTGACGCTTCTGTCAGAGAAGACTCCGTCGCATGGATACTCAAGGTGAGATCCATTAACTTTTTATTCTCCCTCTCTCTATTTCACTTTTGGTTTCAGAACTTGATCGGTTTACGTTATTTGTTTCCGGCGATGAACGCCGGAGAGTGTAGTAATAATGCTAAAATACGCCGATCAAACCGTTTACATGCAGAGAATCATCTCTGAGATGAGATATTTTTGACAACTGTGCTATTGTTTGGTTGCAGGTACAAGCGTATTACAACTTTCAGCCTTTGACGGCGTACCTAGCCGTTAACTATATGGATCGTTTTCTCTACGCTCGCCGATTACCGGTAAACCTTAAAACCGTTAACGTTAGTTTAATAGTAATTAATAATTAATACTCTCTGTTTTGGTCATATTCATTTGGCAAATCAAAACACAAAAAGTCATGATTTTCTTCACTTTTTATATTAACTTTTCTTTCAAGAAAAATGAAAACGAACTTTGAAATGAACATTACTGGTGTATATATATATATATATATATGTTAAGTTTATAAAACTAAGCTGGATGTTTAGATTAGTAGAAATCAACATAGATATTTGGAATAGTTTTTTTTTTGTAATACGATGTAGATATGGAGACAATGATAGAACAGGAGGCAAGGAGCGGGATGGGTGTACAAGTCTTTTTTTATTTATTAATTTAATATGGATTTTTATCTTTATAGTATTTATTATTTAATAAATAGTATGTATTAAATATGATATTTTACATTGACGTTTACATACCAATAATACTAAAGCTTTTGCAGTAAACTTTCCACTCCATATATGCACTTTATTGAATACTTTGTCATCATCATGGTGTTTTAAACGCTCCTCAGACTTAAAAAAGTATTTAGAGTATATATATATATATATATACATAATCAGTGATAAACTTAATTAATTAGGTTTAGTGTATGTGATAATTGGAAATAGGAAACAAGTGGTTGGCCAATGCAACTTTTAGCAGTGGCATGCTTGTCTTTAGCTGCAAAGATGGAGGAAGTTCTCGTTCCTTCGCTTATTGATTTCCAGGTACGTACTTAACTTTTTAGAATGGCTCTGTTTTCTTCAGTAACTCATGTTTCTCTTTGTATTGTTAATGTATATAGGTTGAAGGAGTGAAGTATGTATTCGAAGCACAAACAATAAAGAGAATGGAACTTGTTGTTCTGAGTGTTTTAGATTGGAGACTAAGATCCGTCACACCATTCAGCTTCCTTAGTTTCTTTGCTTACAAGATTGATCCTTTGGGAACCTTCCTCGGGTTCTTTCTCTCCTACGCCACAGACATTATACTCTCCAACATCAAAGGTATTTAAATGTTGTCAATATACATATATATGACGCATTGAATGAATTGTGTCTAACAAAAAAGAGTGTATTATGATTATTATAGAAGCGAGCTTTCTAGAGTACTGGCCATCGAGCATAGCGGCAGCTGCGATTCTCTGTGCAGCCAACGAGCTCCCTTCTTTATCCTCTGTTTCTAATCCACAAGAAAGCCCTGAGACTTGGTGTCACGGATTGAGCAAAGTAAGAAGCGTTCGCTATATATCACTCATCAACAACAATCATAGATCTCCCTTCTAGTAATTCCTAATGAGTTTTACTTTCCTCTGATTTCAGGAAAAGATTGTGAGATGCTATAAGCTAATGAAAGCCATGGTAATAGAGAATAACAGGAGAAATGCACCGAAAGTGATAGCAAAACTTAGAGTAAGCGTAAGACCAGCATCATCGAGGCCAAGTGATGAATCATCTTTCTCATCATCATCATCAGCATCACCAACCTTAAGTTCTTCTTTATGCAAAAGGAGGAAACTAAGTGACTATTCATGGGTAGGTGATGACAACAAATCCACCTCTGAATAAACAAAAAAAAAAATCTAAAGTACATAATATAATAAGGGAAGAGAAATAGATTAAATTAAAAAGTAAGAATTGAGTGAGCTAATTGAATTTGAAGAATTTCCATCCAAGGGGGAAGGAATAAGAAAGAAAGAAAATAGTAATGTTTACAACCTTAAAGGAAAGGGGTTAATTCTGGGGTTAGTTGGGGGGAGAGAGACAATGGTCATCATTAATGGCTTTTGCAGATTCCCAATGAAGTGAGTAAGTGAGTGTAGTGTGAGAAGAAACGATCATGTGAGTGGTGCGTGTGAAGAGAGAGAGGCACCACACACACACTTGCTACATTTTCATATACAGTCACACAGGGGAGCGTGTGGGAAGAAGATTTTGAGTGGGATTTTTTCAGGCAGAGAGCCAATTTGGTCTTAATGGATCGCAGCAGTTTGTGGGCCCTGTCTCATTGCCTGGGTCCCTGGTCTCATCGGGTGGGCGTCATCTCTCCCTTGAGCTGTTATGTTAAGTTTTCTTTTTTGAGCGATATTTCGATGTGCGACTTCACGTGCCGGAGGCGTGTCTCGCACGTGTTTATTGTTTCTCTTCAAATCTTTTATTTTTGGCGGGAAGTTTTGTGTGTTTCTCAATTTGTGGACTCGGATTGAGTTTTGTTACGGTGTGTTTCATGGCATATGCGTACGTGTAAGGTGTCACGTACGTATATATATAATTCTTCTTTCTTTTATTGAATTGTTTCTTCAATTTTTTTTAGAAACATAAAAGGAAACGATGCATGCATATATATAGACCAATAAATGATGTTCGCAGACAAATAAATGATTATCAGAGTGAAGGACATACTTGAGAGTGATAATACAAGTGATAAGACTGTGGATTGGTGTGGCTTGTGAGGGAGCATAAGACATGTGAACTTGTGAGTTGTGATTTGGTTTATTTGTATCATTTTCATTTATTTGGATTTGGAGTCAACAATTATATAAAAAACAACCACGACGAACGTATGGAGACAAACACAGTATTTAGTTTTACACCAAACAAAAAAAAAGAGTATTTTTCATTTAACAGTATAATAATGAAAACACGATTAATGGTTTTTAAAGAGGCTTAGTGGTCTAGTGGCCAAAGCGCTTGTCTCACAACTTCGGAGTCGAGTGTTCGAATCCCCGGACGTGCGGTTGTGCGCGTACCCCTCGTATGTGTGGTTATGGGCTACCGGATCGGTTCGTTGTGATTCGGATTCCTCGAATGTGAGGTAAATTCTCGGTAATAGGATAAATTTTCATCACGTGACGGGCTTCGATTGATTTATTTTTTATTTTATTTTATTTTTTAATCAGCAGGAAAAAAAATTAAGAAACCCGGGGTTTCGCGATAAAGATGCTCTAAGGTTTTTATTAACCAATTTCAGAGCAGTACAAAACGAGTTAAAATATTTCGTTTGTCTCGTTGGTTAAGCTAGTAAAGAGGAACATAGTGAGTTAATAGTATAGACGAAACATGTGAGGTTTATCTGTCTGTCTACAAATGTCAGATAGAAGTGGTCTCACCACGAAACACTAACGTAGCAACACCGTTCTCTCTCTCTCCAACCCCTCAAAAACATTCATTAGCCACACAATTACCAAAACATTCACATGCACAAAGATTCTACATGTAAAAACCTGATTACTACTGCTAAAAGAAAACACATATCAAATAGCATTGACTGCAACTAAAAAAAAAAACACTTTCCGGCGAGACTGAAAAGAATTAACATTTTAAAATATTGTTTTAATCTTACAACTAACTTAAGTTTAAGTATGTTCCAACAGAGGTGAACCCACATCGAGAAAATGTCTCCATCCGCTTAATACTAATTGATTAGTTTAATACTAATATATCATATGATATGATTTGTTTACTTTTTCATAAGCGACACTATTTTCTCTCAAACCAATTAGTTAATCACGCGTCTCATATGCTTTACACTAATCTCATCACTTCCAATAACTTCACTATCCGATGTTACAACGTAATCTACTTTCCATATGCTCATCACGCTCCTCTTCTCTTTATTTATTTATTATTTTTGTTTTTTTTTAAAATTATTTATTATTTTAGTTTGCATCACTTTCCCCAGTTTCCAACTATACACTGATGTTGACATCATTACATACTTGAATCCATAAAAATTATAAAAGTTGTATTGTTACCAGATTTTAAAATTACTCCACACAATGTCCGCAACGACTTGTGTTGCAACTTTTACCCCCGTACGATTTTTGTTTGTACAATTCATGCATATGAAATATATAAATGGTAAGCCATAATATAAAAATGTACAATTCATTTTTGCACAGAAGCTTCATCCACTTCTCTTTAATCTAGACATGAAACAAAAGTAATAATTATAGAGAGAGAGACTACGGTGGCTAGGTGATTAGCAACTGGTAACTATAAATAAATAATTTTAGCCCACGCATTTAGACTTATCAAGCATCGATTATCTCCATCATTTTTTATTAACATTTTTTAATTTAATATTTTTATGTCTCTTTGGGGTTTTGATTAGGACACACACGGAGTACATAAAGGGACCCAAGCTAATATATCAGCGTATATAGACATTCATCTTTTAATTACTATCTTAATTAATCCTTTGTCTTGTTAGGTTGGTACACGCGTTTACCACTAATTGCATCCTTTTTTTAATTATAACATATATGTATCTCTAGACTCCTCTTTTGCACACACTTCACGTTCACTTAATTGATCAAACATAATATACATTCTTTTTTTCTGAATAGAAAATGGACAAGATATCTTATGGGAATGTGGACACAAAAAAAGAAATAAATTATACACATGTTGACAAGATTTCTATTCATTTTTGTTTATGGAAAAAGACAGATCTATTAAACTTATATTTTCATATATATCTACCTACTTCATATTCTTCTACATAATACATTATATATACTACGTACATGTTATCATTAATTGAAATCTATTCACATCAAGCTTACCTCCGAGTACCAAATCAAGTACGTAATGGGCTTAAAAGCACAATATAATATAGAAGCATATTTCAACATTTATTCGTAAAGCGAAACAAAAGAAAAAAGAAATTCGAGGGAATATATCCAAAGAACATATGGTAACAAAGGTTGAACATGGATTCTTGGCCTTTTAATCTTTAGAGAAGAAGATACAATATATTCATTAAAATAATCAAAACTTTGGATGCTTAAAAGTACAAAGAAATATAAAGTTATGAGATGATATATTGGAGAAAGGAATAATAAAGAGAAAAGGAGAAGACAATGGTGGCATGGCCTGACGCGTAGGGCTTGAGAGAGGGAGTGAACTTAGTTTCTCGAGGGAGCGTCTCTCATCGTGTTGTCTTACTTTAGGAATTATTTTGTGTGGGTTTGCTTTTTGTTGTTTATGGTCACACACCAAGGTTTGGTCACTCTTCCTTCTTTGCACTTTCACTTCACCACTAACTTATTGTTTTCCCTAGTGGACAACGATCTTTCTCTCTTTTGCCAATCCCACTTCCATTCATGTTGTTACAAAGAAACACACGCGCGCTCGCCCCCACACACACATTCGTTTGCATGAGAGACAATATCTCTAACTACTTATCACCTTACGTAATTAGTTGCAGTTAGGACTTTTCGGTTAATTGAAAGTGGTGTAAGGGAAAATGAGGAATGAACGTGAAAGAAAGGAGAGCATAAAAATGAAAGCAATGAGCAAAGTGGCTGAAAGTGATAAAGGAAGATTGTAAGCTTTTTGATTTGAAGTTTAACATTTTTTACAGAAATTTCAGCTAATTGATGAGAATAAAAGTAGAAAGTGAAAGGCGTTTTATTTTTTGTGTGGAGCGAGGAAAGCAAAAGCGGATTAGAGAGAAAGAAAGTTAGTACTCTTAGTTAAAGAAAGACAAAACGAAAATGTTATTATAACTCTCTTTAAGATTAGACACTAAGACTATCATTAACAAAGAAACTTTAATGGGTTTTTTAATAATTTTTTAATATTATTTTTATGCCAAGAGACTTAGTTAAGAGACTCACTAAATTTCGTGCTACAACCCTAGCCTCTTAATTTAGGGTTCTTAAAAATAAAAAATTAATATGAGCAGCGCAAGTGGACCAACTGGTTTAACACCTCTGCTGTCAAGTCTCACCACCTGTGTTCGAACCCAGGTTGCCTCCAATAGAGAGGAACTACAATGACCACTAGACAATGATGTCAAAAAATAAAAATAAAAAATTAATATACATGTAATTTTTTGACGGATCTGAAACGGATCCAAAACTTCAAAAATTGTAAATGAAAATGTAACGCGGTTCCAAAAGCTGAAAAAAACAAGGATCTAAAACGGAGCCGAAATAGATATTTTCAGGTATTTTGGGTTCGAATCGAGATATTTTAAACAGATCCGAAACGGCTCCGAAACTTCAAAAATCGTAAATGAATATGTAACGGTTCCAAAAACTGAAAAAAGGATCTGAAACGGATCTGAAACGGAACTGAAACGGATATTTTCGGGTATTTTGGATTCGGATCGGGATATTTTAAACAGATCCGAAACGGATCCGAAACTTCAAAAATCGTAAATGAATATGTAACGGTTCCAAAAACTGAAAAACAAAAAAAAACGGATCTGAAACGGAACTGAAACGGAAGCAAAACGGATATTTCCGGGTATTTTGGGTTCGGATCGGGATATTTTAAACAGATCTGAAACGGATCCGAAACTTCAAAAATCGTAAATGAATATGTAACGGTTCCAAAAACCGAAATTCCAAAAAAACAGATTTGAAACGGAATCGAAACGGATCTGAAAATAAAATTGTTCTGATAAAAAAAAAACATAAGATACCCTAAAAAACGGTATCTTAATTAAACAACATAAAATACGGCTCTTCACGTTTTCCATTTTTTATTTATTTCCCCGTTGATGATGCTCTAAAGAAGCTTTGAACTGTGACATTGTGTGTAGGAGCCATATATCAATACATTGAATCAAACATCCATAAGTAATTGATTCATTCGATGACAAAAAAAAGAAAAGTAATTGATTCATTCCTCTAATCAACATGCTTAAATAAGTTTCAATTCGGTCACTTTTTTTAAATAGGCTTTGACTTTGATTAAAAAAAAATCAAAATTCATCTAGAAGATAGACACGCATACACAATCCCAAGTCTTTTAACGAGTTCAAGACATGCATTCAAATTCATCTTAAGTGACAGTGTAACACAAGAAAATGTAAACGTTGACTAACTTTTATCAGCGAGAATGATAGGATTCAGATATGTTCACATCACACTCAAGACGATTAACGATTCCTAGACTTAGCTATACAAAAACATAACAGTCACTGCAATTCAGAAATATCTAAATCATGATGCTGAAAATTCAACACAAGGTACTTGACTTCTAGGTATAGTAGCGACTTACACTTTTGCTGTATTTCATAGAACAATTCATTCAATTGGTTCAAGTGCCACTGAGTTGCAACTTCTTTCTCTCAATATCCAGCTGTGACACAAAACTCTGTTAATTAGCGTCGGAGGGCTTGATTTAATTACCATATCACATGACATGACATGCAAAAAAGTACATTCATTACTTGGTATCGACCACACTTACCGCTTTCATTACTCGATTGTTATTGATTTTATTATCTCCAGTGACACATTTAGAAGAATAAGGGCTACAAACATACACTTCTCCCAACACCAGAATCTTTGAGTTTTTCCACTCTACTTCCGAAAAACTGGAATGCAGCGTCACATAACATGTTTCATAACATTCGATTAAAAGAAGTTAAACGTAACACAAAGAAAATCAATAGAATGAAATCAACTTACATGAGACACATATCATGATAACCATTTGTCACGACAACATTTCTTAGTTGCAAAAGGAAGAAAGCTCAGGTTACACAATGTAAGCAGCCTAGGCCATGTCTAATTTAATATACTCAAACTCACCCAAACCTAATGGTAGCAAAGCCTACCCGATTACTTATTTTGACTACTCTACTTGAACATTATAGCATATTGTTATTTCAGCAATGCAGTGAAAAGTAGTACAGCACAAAAAAAAATACCAGTAAAGATTTCAGATTCAAAACTGAGTTACAGCAGCAAACACTGAAGTAAGTCTATACAAATTCGACTATAGAGCAAATATTTAGTCCTTAAAAGCATGCATCTTTTGGAATCCGCAGGACAGTACAAACACTAATTGGAATCCAGATTCAAACATGGTTATCTCACAATAGCAACAATTAGTTCATAGTTTCTTAAATAAGCAACCATCTGTTCAAGATCTCGTTTCCAGAAACAAAGCAAGAATGACAAAAGCCAATTAGCAAACAGAAGCAAAAGGTGTTCAACAATCAAACAGTAGCAGTAAAACTGTAATCAATCCAAGCTCTTGCTATCTTCATCACACAAGAACTAACCTACACCATAACAAGATTCTCGAAGAACAATTCAATAGTAAGAACCAAAAGATCCTTACTTCTTAGACAAGGCTTCGAAGATGCTTTGTGCCTCTGCGGTAACACCAATACTTTCTCCCTTGATTTCCCTGCATTATAGTTTCCTCTTGTAAGCAAGATTAATCAAAAACAAGTGAAAAAATCTTAGGGAATTTACAGAAGATCAAAACAATTATCACCTAATGGCGAGTTCTTCTTTATCTATGAGTCCATCAAGATCAATCCAACCATTCTTAGTATATAGCGGATCCTTGACTTTCGCAAGATACTTGATCTCGTTTATGGAACTCTCTTTCACCATCCTCGTGTTCTTCGAATTTCCAGGTCTCGTCTTCGTGTCCTCTTGTAAATCAGTAACCCGTCAAGGACACCGCAAAAATTCAAAATGCGAAAAAAACAAGCACCTAAAATCTCCGACGAACTACGAAAGCCACTCGGAAAATAAACGAACTACGAGCTGCGAGGAAAGGATATCGAAGATGACGATGTCGGAATCAACATCATATGCCAAGACGATACCCTCGAACTCGATTCCAGTGGTTAGCTTCACCTCGTATACATTCCCCACGGCGAATTTCTCTCCCTCTTCTCCTCCGTCGGCTTCGGCCACCGAATCAACTGCTGGATTCATGGCGGCGAATCGTTCCTCCGGTGGATTCTCTAAGTCGCGGTTAGAGAAAACTGACGGTCACGTGGATACCAAGTGTTGTAACCGTAAATGGGCCGTCGTCCTCAGCTACATAGGCCCATACAAAACCTATAATGGGCTTATATCTTTACGAATAAAAACTTGTATCTAAAAAATGGTTTTAGTGGCCCAACCAAATTTGGTTTAAGAACGATTATATTATTGAAAATTTTAAAGTAATGTTAATATTTTAAAGATAACATTTACTTCTTTTAATCAGAGTTTAATTATCCAACTAGTTTTCTAGAATGAGTATTAAGATTGTTTTTGATTGGTCAAGTAGGAATGATGAATTTTTAAAAAAGGCGAAAGTTTACACCATATTGTTGAAACTTTTTGAAGTATTGAGAAACACATGAATAAAACTTCTGTTATCTTCGCAAGATATTTTATTCACTGGTAAAATTTTAACTATCTAGTAGGCTGGTTTTATTTTCCCACCTAGCTAGTAAGATTTTTATGGTAAATGATAAATAGAGAAATGAGGTGGTCCAGCTGTGGTGATTAAAATAATCATTTAATTTTGTCAAAATGAAAATGGGAAGAAGCCGGTGAGCTACTACATCTCCATTATCTCCTGTCACTACTTTAAATTTTCAAATCCAATGTCAGTCTTGAATGTTGGTTCTAAATCTTTACTCTAGATTTTCTTCTTCAGAAAAATTTAATTAATGTCTACCCAGAACGTAGGGGTGGACCTTCATATATTATGGCCGGATAAGATATTTTGGGTTCTAGGTAATTCGAGTTTAGGATTTTAGAAATCATTCATTAATTTAATAATTCGGTTTGAGTTTCAGTTCGGTTCCAAAAATTTCGGTTTCGGTCTAGATCGGGTTCATTATATCCTAAAAGAATATTCGAAATTGAACTTTTTATCCGAAACTATCAAAAATAAAATTTGGATTCAATTTAAATTGGTTATTTTTTTATCCGTATTACCAATATACTCGGAATATCCATAAAAGTTACTAATAATTTGGATATTCAACTATAAATTTAGATATTTAGATTATTTAAAACATGAATATAATTAATACTATCAAATATATAATTAATTTAGGATACTTTCGCCGTTCGGTTATCGTTTCGGTGCGGGAGCTGGAAGTATCCAGAATCTCTAGTTAATACTCAATACTACGTGCAAACAAATGAATTAACCAATTTCTGGAAGAAGTTTCTACCTTGACAAGTCGTGATCGTATCTCGACTTAGAAAGCTAAGAAGGTTAGCCAAAAGAAACCATCACAATTACGTATTCTCATGTAATGTGCGAGGTTTTAATAAACCTCAAAAGCATAAATTATCATGAGATTAGTTGCTTCTTCTGCTTTATTTTTTTGGATGTTTAATTAAAATAAAACATGTGTTAGGGAATCAAAAGTCATCAGGATATGTGCTTCAGCTATACCTGGATGGTCATTGACATATGAATATCATCTCGGTCGAATATGGGTGGCTTAAAATGACTATGTCTCTCTCACATCCATGTTCAAGTCTTCTTGATAAGGAATTTTGTTTCTTTCAAGTTTAATCCCGAACTAAACTCATAAGCCTCAAGATTAAATAATAGTCGTAGTAAATGGGTTATCGAATCCACGAGGAGCGAAAATCAACATATTCAATCTATAATTTTCTTCAATTAAGCTAGACTAATGATGAGGAAGGGTAATGAAAATAAAACAAATCAAAGTAAGAAAAACAATAAACTAAGACAAGAACAAAGAGGTGAGATGAGGATTGGACTTAAAGGTGAAAGCATGTGATTCATGAATTGAGCAAATAATTAGATAGTTTAGATGATACTAAGATGCAATGTCTAAACATTCAAGCACACCATTCAAGGATAAGGAAACAATCAATTAACCCATTTCAATGGAATTAATCCATCTAATGATCTAAAATTGGACCAATCTCCCGATGGCAATTTAGGGATCATTAGTCATTAAGTACAAGCCAAAAAATCCACTAAACAACTTAGAAAACTATTCCCATAGGCCAAGATTGAAAAGCAATCATAAGGTTCTCTTGGGAATTTCATCAAACACCTTCCAGGTGTGAAATTCCTTAAATCTAAAAATTGATTGATCATTTCATTTCTAGCACTAAGCACTCATTAATCATGTGAATCTTATAGTATTAAACCCTTAGCATCCTAATAAGCACCTAGATCTAATCTAATATGCTCAACCCATGGATCACAAAGATCACTACTCACTAATCATGGATGTCAAACATGAACAAACACATAAGAAACCCATAATCAATGATAAACAAAGAAGAATAGATACAAAAGAAACAATCTTTTTGTCAAAAGATTCAAGTTTTAACAATGGTTTCTCCCTAAGATCAAAATCTAACAAAAGAAGAGAAAAACTTCGGTTTTACAAGTCTTAGAACAATATTTATACTAATATGGTTCGGGTTGGGTCAACCCGGGACAAACCAGGCCGAACCTTGGATAGTTGGGTGTTTAAAATGGTTCATGGCGGCCTGAGCAAGGAAGGGTGGACCGTCAGAAATTTCTTTTGGACCGCCAGCTTTCTCTGTAAGTGACTGGCGGTCTGAGCAGGTGCGTGTGGGCCGCCAGGAATGCTTTTGGTGGACCGCCAGGATGTAGGGGATGTCTTGGCGGACTGAGCAGAGGATGGGCTGACCGCCAAGCTTGACGTCTCAACCGCCAGATCAGGCTAGAAGTGATTGACGGCCAAAATAAGGTAGTGCAGGCCGCCAGGTTCTTTCGCCAAGGTGCTGAAACTTACGTGTGTAGGTTTTTTTGTCCTGAGACTCGTCCAATTTGATCTGCGTGACCTGAAATAGGATAGAAAAGAAGAGAAGAATGTACAAAATGCTTCCTAAGACGTTTAAGTGATACTAACTACTTATGACTCGAACTATCTGGAAGTGTTCTAAAAATTCCAGAAACAAAAGGAAAACTCAACAAAACTCTAAGCTAAAAACATATGAAATGTACAAATATCAACTCCTCCAGACTAGAACCTTGCTTGTCCTCAAGCAAACGAACAAGAATCTAAGCTCGGTAAAGAGGTTTGAAGGTGAGGAACTCATAGCCTAAGGGTCATACAAAGAATGCCCAAACAAGATCCTTAGAAACATGTAGCATATAGCGAGATTCGTTGTAGTATAGTGGTAAGTATTCCCGCCTGTCACGCGGGTGACCTGGGTTCGATCCCTGGCAACGGCGCCAAAACTTGATAAGGAATTTTGTTTCTTTCAAGATTAATCCCAAATTAAACTCCTAAGCCTCAAGATTAAGACTAGTAGTCGTAGTAAATGGGTTATTGAATTCATGAGGAGCTAAAATCAACAAAATGAATCTATAAATTTCTTCTATTAAGCTAGACTAATCATTATGAATGGTAATGGAAATCAAACAAATCAAAGCAAGAAAACAATAAACCAAGACAAGAACAAAGAGATGAGATGAGGATTGAACTTAAAGATGGAAGCATGTGATTCATGAATTGAGCAAAAAATTAGATAGTCTAGATGATACTAAGATGCAAGGGCTAAACATTCAAACACACCATTCAAGGATAAGGCAACAATCAATTAACCTATTTCCATGGAACTAATCCATCTAATGATCTAAAATTGGACAAATCTCCCGATGGCTATTTAGGGATCATTAGTCATTAAGTCCAAGCCAAAAATCCACTAAACAACTTAAAAAACTATTCCCATAGGCTAAGATTGAAAAGCAATCATAAAGTTTTCTTGGGAATTTCATCGAACACCTTCCGGGTGTGAAATTCCTTAAATCTAGAAATTGATTGATCATTTCATTTCTAGCACTAAGCACTCCTTAATCATGTGAATCTAATAGTATTAAAACCTTAGCATCCTAATAAGCACCGAGATCTAATCTAATATACTCAACCCATGGATCACAAAGATCACTATTCACGGATGTCAAACATGAACAAACACATAAGAAACCCATAATCAATGATAAACAAAGAAGAAGAGATACAAAAGAAACAATCTTTTTGTCAAAAGATTCAAGATTTAACAAAGGTTTCTCCCTAAGATCAAAATCTAACAAAAGAATTCGGTTTTACAAGTCTTAGAACAATATTTATACTAATATGGTTTGTTTGGTCGGGTCGACCCGGGACAAACCAGGTCAAACCTTGGATAGTTGGGTGTTTTTAATGGTTCCTGGCGGCCTGAGCAAGGAAGGGTGGACCGCCAAAAATTTCTTCTGGACCGCCCGCTTTCTCTGGAAGTGACTGGCGGTCTGAGCAGATGTGTTTGGGTCTCCAGGAATGCTTTTGGTGGACCGCCAAGATGTAGGGGATGTCTTGGCGGGCTGAGCAGAGGAGGAACTGACCGCCAAGCTTGACGTTTCAACCGCCAGATCATGCTGAAACTGATTGGTGGCCAAAATAAGGTAGTGCAAGCCGCCAGGTTCGTTCCAAGGTGTTGAAACTTGCGTGTGTAGGTTTTATGTCACGAGATTCGTCTAATTTGATTCGCATGACCTGAAATAGGGTAGAAAAGAAGAGAAGAATGTACAAAATGTATCCTAAGACGTCTAAGTGATACTAACTACCTATGACTCGAAAACTATCTTGAAATGATCTAAAAAGTCAAGAAACAAAAGGAAAACTCAACAAAACTCTAAGCTAAAAACATACGAAATGTATAAATATCACTTCTCATATGATTTTTTGTGTAGTGTCTATTCCAAAAAAAAGGATTAAAGTTTATGTGCTCTTTTATTTACACATCAAACCTTTTTTGTGGAGCGAAAAGAGATTTAGGAGGGCCTTAATTCACATTATCTCTCACCAATTTTCAGGAATAAATCGTGGATAATCATGTAAGATTTTCATGAAATTTTAGCATTTGCTAAGCACTCAAATTTCCTTTCACTACTAGTGGTATGTATTATTTCCAAACTTTAGTGGTTGATTGCGCTCTTGTTGACCTTCCTTTTTGTGGACCGTCGTTCACATTTTTGAATCATCAAGATGAAGTCTCATTAGTAAAAATCTGGATCACACTCTGATCAATGAGGAGTGATTAACGATGTTTCCCGATTCATACACTTTTTGAAGCATGAGGAGTTTTTAATCATGCCCATTGCTGTGTTATATGTTCTTGATTCAACAATGCTAAGAGCCAAGAAACATTTCAATTTTTTTTTTCACTTGTTGGCTTCTTAGGAGAGTTTTAATACAATTGTTATTGAGTATTTCCATGGAATAGAGAAGTTGCTTATTTTTGGAGCTGTTATTTATCGATTTTCAAAAAAATTAAAGATATTAAAGTCGTGTTGCAAAGCCTCTTAAGGGAAGAAGTTGTTGACCTGCTGCAGAAAAGGGAAGTTGACAAGCATCTATATTTTTGTAAATTGGGAGCTTATATTTCGCCATCACTTGTTGTTATTGTTGCTGAGACCCTTGCCTTGGAAAGATGGCAACAATTTTCAATTATTGAGGGATCTTATTACAAGCAAAATTTCAAGATTTACTGGCTGAGAGTTGGGATCAAAATACACGTTATTTCCACCATATGATGCATGTACGAGCTTCACGTAATACTATTAGATGGGTTCTATATGGAGAGATTGTAACTTCTGCTCACAAGATTAAACCTCAAGGCCAGTTCTGAATTAAGAGCTTTTTGTAGCTCCAAACGCATGATTAAGTTTGTACTGATGTTCACGAGTTGCAAACTATCATTCACTATCGTTGTACCCTAGAGATGTAAGATCATATGGTTAGATCGATCACTGATGAGGAGATAAAATCTATTTTGTTTGTTATGCCATCAAATAAGGCTCTGAGACCAATGGGTATACAAAGGAGTTCTACGTTTCAGCTTGACTGGTAATTGCTACATATTTCATGATATCCATGCAATCTTTTTTCCATAATGATTATCTTCATAAGGATGTAAACACAACCATCTTACAGTGTCGTGCTCATAATTATAGAGGTCTAGGGCGAACTTGTAAAATAATAGCAATATCTTTGAAACCGTAAACGAAAACATTAGCAAAAAAATGCAAGAAGACAAATGTTATAAATCATAATTTTTCTTTCTTTTTTGCCTAAAAAATCATTCACCAAACTCATATAATCGAGTTGTCAAACCAACTCTCTCTCGATAGATATAATAGCCAGAGCATTCAACCTGTCTTGTGACATAGTTGATCGAAGATAAGACTTTATCAACTTCAGCTTTGAAAAACTTCTTTCGGCGGAAGCGATTGATACTGGAATTGTTAACAATACTCTATATGCGATCCAAGAGTGTGGATAACAATCTTCCATTATTTCCAAAAATTTAAGCACTTCAATAAGCCTCTTGTAGCCTTTTGGCAAAACCTCTCTTAGAAATTTTAGTTCATAAAACAGATCATTACCGTTAACATCTGAATGATTTCCTTGCCTTAAAGCTGCTTGCAGATTGGTACAAGATGTCATCAAGCTATCATCACTTGCAGCCTGCAATTTTTCTATATAAAAAAAAGCCAAATATTTGTTCATACTTCTGAAATTGCTCAAATCTCGCTTCAAGAGAATATAGAGCTTGATCCATGACTTTGATGAAACAAGAAATTCTAAAGCTTTCTTCTGGTGATAAATTTACAGAGTCATCCATTCTCTTTGGTTCTTCATCAAAATGTTTTTTTCTCCTTATGACACGTTTTGCTTTTGAGAGAAATACAACTTCAATATCTATAGATTTAGCCACTTTCTTAGCTTCAACTTTTGCTCCCTCAAAGCCTTCATCTTTATGCTTTTGAAAATAAGAAACAAGTCCCTTTAGCTGAGCAACGACATAATCAATATTCATATGCTTTCCTTATGCTTTGAACATGTCGGCAATGTTCTTGCTTATCTCTGCATTTTGTTCTGCCACCTCCGTCTCCAACGCTGTCATTCTTTCCATCATTCGATCCATTCGCGAACCAATAACTTCCTTCGTGCTTCGTAATAGAGCTTGGGATCTCGTTTCCGCCATTGATTCTGAGGAAAGAAGTAGCTCTAATATCTTTGATAGAGTTGAACTGTAAGAATCGGTTTATAGAAACGACTAGTTGAGTATATGTTCATGACAACACAATTTAATTTCATCGGCCAAGAGCTTAAAAAAAAAAGAATCCGCTCTAGGGCTTAGATGAGTAGCAAAAATGTATTAGATTCACAAGAAGAAGAAAATGAATTATAACTCAATTTTCTAAATGAATATACAATTGAATGGTAGATTCTCTTTTAACAAACTCTCCAAAGATCAACCAGCTTAACAATACAGTGTTGCCACGCGTCCACCAACTTTATTCAATCGTTAGACACTCTCCCACCGTACAGATGTCTCCTTATTTCACTTATCATTAAATCAAGAGAAAACGATGGTAATCACATAAAACAAAGACATTAGATACACACTACAAGAAAACAAGCCCATTACGAGGAAAGAAAGGATTTTCTCGCAATTTTGTAGCAGACTGGGATTTTGCGACGAAATTGCGACGAAAATTCGACAATCGTTAATCGTTTGTCGCAAATTGACTGTGATCACAAAACTTTACCTGCGGCCCAGTCGCAAAATTGCGACGAAATTGCTACCAAAAAAATGCGACAAATTTGTGAGGAAATTCGAAATCGCAAAATATTGCGATTAATTTGCGATTCACAGTCAAATTTGGTCGCAATTACGTCGCAAAATATTGCGACGAACTTGCGATTAAATAAGCACCAATGGTCGCAAATTCGTCGCAATATTTTGCGACGTAATTGCGAGGATTTGGTTATTTTAGTCGCAATTTCTTCGCAATATTTTGCGACAAATTTGCGACTATTAGTCGCATTTTATCGCGTTTTGGTCGCAATATTTTGCGACCAAATTGCGATGAATTACTCGCAATTTCTGTGCATTTCTTTTTAAAATTAATTGAATTAAATTTATTAAAATTAATTAAAAATAAATGGAAATAATTACAAATTAAAAAAGCAAATAAAATATATTATAAAATTTAGTTTGAAAATAAAAATTAATATAAACAGTTTACAAAACTAAAAGTAAATCCTAAAATCTAATCTCCGTCAGTTGGCGGCTGGTCCTCATGTTCAACCTCAGATGCGTATTGAGCGAACTCGGGGTTCTTCTGCGCAAGTCAATCGAATAAACAGTTATGCTTGCTGAACTGCTGCTCGTACCCGGCCATCTTCGACCGAACAACTGTGACCTCTTCGCGTGCCGCCTGAAGCTTCTCCTCGACCCTCTTCAGCTTCTTCTCGCGTGACTCCATGTAGCCGCCTGGATGCTCAATACCGGCTGCAGCTGAAGAGACCTCAGATTGGAGAGACGCAACACCAAAAAACCGGTCTTTCGACCGGGGAGCAAGCTACAGAAAAAAGAATTGTTAGTAAACATATTAAAGAATTAAAAAACCAAATTACGTATTAAAATTAAGTTCTACTAACCTCGACGAAGATCTTGTTCTTCTCGAACTGGGAAAGATGCGTACATTGAAAGGATAACCTCCGCTTCGTCGATCCAGCGGCGGACATCGGCCGCGAGCCGCTCGGACTTCGCATCTATGAAGGTGTCGTCCGACTTCTTCTTCGTCTCTTCTAGCACGGCCAGAAGATCGGGAATGTCGGCACCTTCCTTAGTCTTATTTAACAAATTACGAACATTATGTAATGGTTTATAAAATATTTAAAACGTTTAGTTTTTTAATAAAATATTTAAATTATTTAATTTTCAATTTTAATATCTTTAAAATTTTAAAAACTTACGATTTTTCGGGCTTTCGCCCTGAAGGAATCACGACCGGCTGTATGGGTCGGCTCCGCTCTCTGCGTCTCAGGGTTTCTCCGAGCTGCGGTGCACTGGTGGCTCCTGTTGATTTACTTGTCCCCCTCCAATGCGCGACTAGATGGAGGCAGACGTCGTTGTCCATCCAATCTGGCTTCCCCCGCTCGATCCCCAGACGCGTCCACCTCTGCTTCCATCGATATGCTTGATCTCCGAGGCGGTCTTTGACTTTTTTCTCGAAAATCTCCTTCACCCGTTCGTCGTGATCGCGGTCCCAATTGTACGATTGCTGGAAAAAAGCAAACGTTAAATATTAATTTAATAATAAAAAATTAAATTAGTATTAAAAAAATTAAATACTTATAATAAACGCATCGAACCAAGCGTCGAGAGTAGACTGAGGCATCTTACTGAAGCTCGTGTAAGACCCACTGAAGTAATGTTGGAAGATCTTCGTGACCTTCTGCGCGACCTTCCCGTCATCGTCGAACCTGAAAAAGAAAAAGAAATTCATAGATAATTAAAAAAAATATGAATTTTAAATTAAAACTTTTTTTAACAAAATTACCAGAAAGTCCCGGGAGGTCTCTGCGGATGAAGTCGGGGAAAACCTGCCCGAGCAGGACTTCGGAGAAGATCCTCACGAGAAATCCCCGACGGTGGTGGTGTCGGGCCCTGCTGCGTCGGAAAGTTCGAGGACGTCTCCGAAATGGGTCCTGAAGTGGAAGGACTCGTACCCGACGTCTGTCCCGGCCTAGGTCTACCAGACGTCTATATAAAGGCGTCGAGGCCAAAAGGATCGTCCGGCTTACACAAAATTAAATAAAATTTACTTTTAATAATAATGTTTTATGTAAGATAATTTATGAAAATATTTTATAATTTTTAATGATTAAATAATTTAATTAAAAATTTTGCAATTCCAACGTTAAACTTCATTAACAATTTTTTTAGATATATTGAATAATCAAAATTATTAATAATTTTTCTAAACATAATTATTAAATGTCATTCTTTATGTTCTACGTTTCATTCCAGAACATTCTACTAAATACTTATCTAAACCACCTAAATCTACTAATTATAAAACTTAATTACTATCTAAACCTTTTGTATCTTTCTATAGTAACTAATATTACACAAATAATGTACAAACTTACATTAAAGTGATTGAGATCCATTGAGGATTGAGAGGATTAGTGTTTAGAAGTATTTTTTAGAGAGAGAGATGGTGTGATTTGCGATTGTGGAGGAAATGAAGTGGTGGGGGTATATATATTTTTTTGTTTCTTCGCAATCTATCGCAATTTCGTCGCAATTTTTGGTTTTTTACCGCTTTGGTTTTTGTTTTGGCGCTAAAAATTGCGAGGAATCGTCGCAATTTTCCTCGCGAATTTTGGTGAAATTTACGATAAACCGCGTAAATTAATTACACCTGCCAAATTTTGCGACAATTCTGTGACTATTTATTAATTATATATATTATTAATTACAATGTTTAGGGTTTACGATTTTACGGTTTTTTTGGTTCTCGTATGTTTGAAATGCAGACAACTACTATGTAGTATGCGTTAACATTTTTATTAACATTATCATTCATAACACCAAAACAAAATTGCACGAATAACGAATGTCCATACAAACCCTTTTATGTAAAGTAACGTTAATTTATGAGGTAAAGTTGAGTTTTTTTAAGTCGGACCACAGACATGTTATCGTTTTATTTTTTTGTTTTTATGTACTGATAGAATAAGCATTTACATAACTGGTTGTTTCGTGTGACTTTCCGTAGTTTAATTTAGTATTTATGATTTAGGGTTTAGGGTTTGGATTTCACGGTTTAATGTTTAGTGTTCATTGTTTACTGATTAGGGTTTAGGGTATACGGGTTAGGGTTTAGAGTGTAGGGTTTAGGGTCTAAATTACGAGGAATTTGCGAGTAATCGTCGCAAATTCGTCGCAATGTTTTAAATTAATATATATTAATTACAAGGTTGACGGTTTAGGGTTTAGGGTAATAATTTGCGATGAATTTGCGAGGATTCTCGCAAATTCCTCGCAATAAATTGCGAGGAATTGTCGCAATTTCCTCGCAATTTCTTTAATACTAATACCAAAATCTTTATTACTTAACATGTCGTGTTCTTGTCTAAAGACGAAAAAATCACCAATACGAAGAAATTACACATTTGTCTTCCAACAAGTCCATAGAGATACAAAAAGACAGTTTCCGGTGAAAAAAACATTTTCCGGTGCAAAAATAGACATCAATTATTCCAACAATTTTCTCATAGAGCAAAATTGTTGTTAACACAATCAGATACTTCGATTTCAATTTTCATTAAGGACTTTGAATACAGTGGTTAATACATAACATCAATCATCATCAGGGGCAGCATGAGATACATAAACTGAATTGTTTTCTTGGTCCTCGTCTGAGTCTTCGTCCTCCGCTTCGTCTTCCTCCTCCTCACAGTCAACGATAATGTCGTCGTTGTCACTTGACGGAACATCTTCGACTTCTCTACATGATGGGTCAATATGTATGACATATTCCGTTGATTCAATCGGATCAGCCGTCACTTGGCCTGCTATGTCTTCTTGCAAAACAACGTCCTCTTCCGTTTTGACAATACGACCCCTTGGATTGACATGGATCACAGAAAGTCATTGCTCCCGCCGTTCTTTTACACATGGATACGGGACGAATGTCACTTTTTCTGCTTGGGATGCAAGAACAAACGGTTCGAATATTTTGTACCGTCTGTTCGCATTCACGGATGTAACCCCCAAATTGCTAGGAAATTGCGATGAAATCACTATAAGTCGCTATATCATAGCAATTTTTCGACTACAAACCGTTCCTCGCAATTTCTACCTAATTTCCCATCGTGGTCGCTAGTTCGTCGCAATATTTCTAGGAAATTGCGACGAAATAACTATCATTCGCTATATCGTAGCAATTTCTTCGCAAATTTGCGACTGAAAACAGTTTCTAGCAATTTCGTTGCAAATTTACGAGAAAATTGCTGAGAAATGTTTTTATTCGCAAATTTGCGAAGAAATTGCGACCAATTTGTTTTCCGTAGCATTTTGGTCGCAATTTCGTCGCTAATTTTGCGACCAAAACTTTTCCTCGCAATTTGTCCTCGCAAATTCACGTGTTTTCTTGTAGTGACAAAATAAAAAACTGAAAAGGCACTTTCATAGCATCGGTACATAGATCAAATCATCGAAAAGGCAAAAAACAGTGGTCAATTTTTTGTACTCATGATGTTTCTTTTACGAACTTTTATTTACAAAGCAATGTATAGTTACATTTTAAAATTATTCGCCTTACACCAGCTTTGGAGAATCTATATATTAATAGCGATTTCAACTGTTGTTAGATGAAAAATATTGCCTTATATAGAGAATATAGATAGCAACAAACTCAAATCTATCTAAATCATAAATTTATTTAATTTTTATCCTGACCATGATTTTCCCTACTTCGAGATTGTCAAAAGAAAAAAATGTATATGTGTTCCATATTTGAATCATATAATTTGGCTAATAATATGAACTCGATTGGTGGAACAAGAGGAGGGCACATGGAAAAATGGCATGGACCGAAGTTAACGCAGATGAAGACAACAAGTCGAGCCACTCATTGCAAATTTCGAGCACACCTTTGATCACATGTTGTTTGAGTCCATCTTGCACATGCGTTCTAAACACATGTCTTGCTTCATCCTAATTCCCATTTATTATCCCTTAAATGGCTATTATTTAATAGTTATAAATTGTAGTGGACAATTATCATCTTACAATGCCTTCGTCTTTACGATTTTAAGATTTTCAAGCTGCCAAATTTTCAAGCATGTTGCCATTTGTATACATGCTTGCATTTGAATTTAGATTTCCATATTGTTTTAATCTCAAAATTATACCATTATTTTATCAAGTGTTAACCCTCCATCTTGTATATTGAACCTTCCATCTTCCAGACTTCCACCAATGATTATTTTAAGCCGATGAACCAACCAAATTAAAATTTTCCATAGACCATTAAAAAGCATCGAGATATAAATCTTATTTTGAAGTAGAAACACAAAAGAGATGCCATATCATCTTTGACTCTATGTCCTCCAACAACTAGAAGACATCGTTGGCAAGCACCAGGAACATGTTTTTTCACTTGCAATGTTGATGCTACATGGAAAAAAGAAAATGACAGAATAGGTGTGGGTTGGATTCTAAAAGATGATATGGGCAATAGTAGATGGATAGGGGCAAAGGTTTATTCTAATCCTCTAACGGTGAGAGAGGAGAGGCTAAAGCAATTGGTTTACTTTGGGCTATGAGATGTGTCAATAACCTCAATTTCAAAGGAGTATGCTTTGAGACATATTCAAAGTCCTTGTTTCAAACGCTTTCGGATTGTTATGAGTGGCCAGATTTGAAGAACTTTACCAGTGAGTTCATTAATACTCAAAGAGAGTTCACTTTCACATTCAGATGGATTAGAGGACAAGCAAATGAGTGTGTTTACCTACTTGCAAACAATATTTCTATTCATCCTTTATACTTTGCTTATCTAGATTATAGTATCCCCATTTGGCTACGACCATTGGTGTATTTAGAGAAAAAATATGTATGTTTTAAGTATCTTAATGAAGTATTTTGTTATGAGTAAAAAAATATTGAGATACAAAAGTATTTTTTTTTTGTCAATAATTGGATCGAGAAAGCCCTATCCATAGCGAAATAACTTTACTATACGGAACAACGCGATTTAGTGAAGTCGAACTCTGGTGGGATGATCGAAGAGGTGGACCTTTAACCACTTGACCTAAAGGCACTTCCCAATAAAAAGGTATATTTAATAATTAAAAATTATTGGACGAGAAATTCCAGGGCTGATTGGCTAGAACTGTTATCTAAAACTTTTACTGTAAAAATTTTAGCGGCTGTGATTTTAAAAATAAATAAAAGTGAGATATTTCAGACTTTTTTAAAAACTATCGCTTAAGAGTAAAATATGAAGAAAATTGCTCGGAAATTTTTAAAGAGTAATTTTAGGACTTTGAAAACTTTTAGAACAACAAAGTGTATTAGATAAAATATGATTTTTTTTTTTAAAACTATTACTCCCTCCGTCCCATTTTAAAAGTCTTTTTGATCTAAACCCCAAAATTAGCCGAGTTGTTTTTCTATCAAAAATTTTATCTTAAAAAAAGTAATTTAGTTAAAACACAACTACATGTAATAATTCCTCATCTAATATGGATATTCTTTTTGGTTTTTTAACATGGTTTTTAAAGTTTTTGGACAAAATCTTTTAGTTAATATTGTAATAAATAAATAAAAGATAGAAAAACTTTTAAAATGGAACCATGGAAAAAGTCAGAAAGACTTTTAAAATGGGACGGAGGGAGTATTTGAGAAGTAGTTTAAGTGATTATTGCTTACTTGTCAACTTCTTAGACACTTTCTATTTAATTGTTATAATTCTATCAGTTACTACTTTCTAATATTTTCACTTAAAAAATATATAATCGGCTACCATTTTTGACTGGACTTTTTTTCATCACTTTAATGGACCATCATTTCATCGAACATTCTTTTTGAGAAATTTATTCCATCACTTTTGCTGGATTTTTTATTAAATAAATGATTGGCTTTTTAATAATTTCTTAACTTTCGAAGTTAAAATTATTTTAAATTGTATACTTGCTTCGTAAGTGTTATTAAAATTCTCAAGCTCAGATTTATGTATAGAAAAAAACTCAAGTTATGGAATTTGAAATCCCCTATATGTTAATTGAAAAATGGTTTAAGTGAATTATGTTTATATGTCAATTTCTTAGAATTTTAACATTAAATTGTTATAATTTGTTGGTCAAAATTTTCTAATATCTTCTAACCAAACTTATCTCATCAAAAAAAAATCTTCTACAAGAATAATGTTTTACATTTTAAAAGAATTAATTTATTAACTTCACCACCAAGATACAATAGTTTTTCTCTCATCCAAAAATTGTGTATTAACAAATGTCATCGAAACGAAAAACTCTAGATTATTCACAAAAGCAATTAAATTCTATGTTTTTCAAAAAGAAAACTTATTAACTCAACCACAATGGTAGACTAATATATTTCTTTTTATCTAAACCTAAAAACATAATACCCGAATGATTTATTACTTAAAATAAGAAACGATAACAAATTACATTAATGACAAGAATTATCAACATATTTACGTCAATTTTTATACTCGAAAAATTTGGTAATATCTAAATAAATAATTTATAACATCTAAACAAAATATCAAGATTTGAATTTGATTATTAGTAACAAGGAATATCTTTTATTATTTTTTTTTGTCAAAAATATGTTTCATTATCAAAACACAAAACAATTGACACTATATAAATATATTTTATAGAGAGGAGCAAGTGGGCCAGTGGTTGCACCACCTCTGCATCCATCTCACGAAACCAGGGTTTGAACCCTGCACCTGCCTCTAGTGAGAGGAACTATTTGCCACTAGACTACGATGACAAAAAAATATATTTTATATTTTCTTTTCACACAAAATGCGAAAAGTCATTTAGTTTGTTTTGAAAATGTAATTGCTAATCATCCTGCACATTTACCAACTTTATAAAATTTCTACAGTCGTGTAAAATGATTAAAAGACATTACAATGTTGGTGGGTAAAAATCATATCAACGTTGACTAAGGCCATCATCATTGAAACCGTACCGAAAAAGGCGTTCAGTATTTTTCAACGTTTTGAAACAAATTCCTGACAAATATCAAACTTTACTCATTACATTTTCTTTTTATCCGAAGGAGTTTATGTTTCTCTTAGAAATTATCCGAATTTATAAAACTTCAATAATCAAATAAACAAATCAAACAATACATACGCTTTCAAGAGAACTCTCCTTTTCTATTAGTGTCTTTCACTAAAGGATTAGGGCTTCCGTTTAACACCCAACCCCTCTTCTCATACGCCGTTCCTCAAATAACACGCTTTTCGAGACTAATCTTCATATCTTCCGTTTGTTTTCTTAAGCTTAGATCTTTCAAAGCT
>OVAN01002729.1:0-31990 GCA_900406275.1 Anastatica hierochuntica
TTTAATTCTTCCTTGTATAATTATTCACACAAGTAGAATTAAATCTCAATAATAACTAGTGCTAATTTATACCTACAAATTTTTTCCCTTCAAAACTAAGATAAATTAGCCTAAAATAAAATATATGTTTACGGTCTATCACAAGGCTAAAGTTTTGATGATACGGAAACAAATATATATATATATATATATATATAGATATAACTCTTGTATATTAGAACATAACAAATCAATATGGCTACTTCATATAGCTTAAATTTTTTTAATAGAAAGCTCACACATACTATTTTACTATACGAAAGATTTATATAATTTCTAGTAGTGAATTATATGTATTGCAAGAAAATGTAGATAATACTTACTGATATGATGTGCAACATATTTTTACGTTATATATCGAAATTTTTTTAATGTCTCATGGGAGTATTTTTATTTAAATTTAAAAATTCATATATGATAGAAGATATTTTAATTCAAATCTTTTAGCTATAAAAAATGTTGCAGTAAAAAAAATAACTATATGATATACTAAAAAAATCTGAGACAATATGATAAAAATGTTAGTTAAGATACATATAAAAGTAAACGGCTCTAGATTTTCACTTACAACAAAATAAAGTAAAAAGCTAAATAACAAGAGGTGTTTACACAAATAGATCTCGTATTATGTCAAGATTTACGCTTTAAAAGAATGATATATTGTGTAGGGATCAATTATTGCGTATATAATAATTAAAGATAGAGCTAGTTGATGTCTTTCTTTCGATGTGTTGAAGTTCTTTTCTTTTCTTTGTGATCTTGCTATTGATGGACATCATAAATTTTATTGAAGCTCTTCTCAGTTCTATTTTTAGTGCCATCTTTGCACGGAGAAAACATAAACATAATCTACAATACATTAGTAAAAAGTATTTAAAGAGGAACATTGTTTTGTGTTTATCTTAAAAATTATAAATTTTACAAATAATACGAGATATGACATGAGAGACTCTACCGATGCCACTTCGATGACACGAGACATGACGTTAGAAAACTGTATTTTTGGAATTGTTGGTGTTGTCTGCAGAAGTGAGAATGATAGGAGAAGTTAACTCTATGTATATAGAGAAATACAATGATTTAAATTTTGTGTTGTGATCATTTTATGGATAAAAGTTTGATTCTTTGATTTTTTGGATATCTCATAATATACCTCAAGTAAAGGAAAAAATTTGACCAAATAAAATGTGGACCGGAACTGAATTTATTTTAAGAAACATTACACAAATATATATACATATATAACTCAATTTGATTTTTCTTTTCCTTTTTCATAATAATTTCTTTACGGATTGAACTTTTTCATAATAATATTTAACTCAATTTCATAGTAAGTTCATGAGTTGATCCAGCGTCGATCAATCTATTTAATTTCTAAATGAGTTTTATTGATCCACAACTTATTTAGCACTCAATTTACTAATATAGAGTCACTCAGAGGTTACAGTGGACATTGGGTTTGAGATGTTTAACAATCTATCTGTTGAATTTTGATGTAAATGCTTTTGGTGGTTTTCTCTTAATAGTGCCTCTCTATCATTCCATGGGAATATATGTCAAAATTGCAAATTTCATAAGTTTCAAGTGCATTTATTAGTGGTTGGATAAGTTTGGACACTTGGTATGATCTTTTTATATGTAACTATGTTTTTTTATTACTCATTACGCGCAGATGCATTTTAGGATTCTTTAGCAAAATTTTATATGATTGAAATATGGGCTAATTTTCCAAATACCAATATGAAAATATTATTTAAAAAATTGAGAATACCAAAAAATAATAATAAAATAGTGGGTATGTTTTACAAAAACACTTTCATCCTCTTAACAAAGATAAAAATAGAAGCAAAAAAGTAATTTACAATTTTTGGAAGTTTGGAGATTTCATATTTCACTTAAAATATCTATTATGACAATTGGAATATATACAATTTTATATGCGTGTGTGTCAAAATATTATTATCTCAATTTTTTTCTAAACACATTATTTATGATTAGTGTATGTCTTTTGTTAAAGTTTCTCTTTCCTTTTACATTTTGTGATGATCGTTTATGCCATTTTATTAAACCTTCTGATATATATTGTAATATGTCAAATATTAAAATTTAAATATTTTTGTGTTCTTCTTTTATTTTTGTCTAGGTATCTCATTTTTGTATGCTCAAATTCATTTTTATTTTTCTTGTCTTTCGTCTTCACAGAGAAAATTTTATTGAGAAAGATCATTCGACTATCCAAACTCCATATAATTTTTTTTATAATATTTCAAATATTATATCTCACTTATAGATATTGTACGTGTGATTTACCATATCCTCAAATTTCTCTTTTATTGGGTATCGTCTAACTACAACTATACCTTCCTTTTATCTATTTTCAATCATATACAAATCTAGAAGTTCTTTGTTGCAACTCTAATGTTGTTCTCACATTTTTTTTAATTATTTAGGATTTTTTCCGAGATCATTATTCTCTATCTTTTAGTTAGCAATTAGCACTCATAATGTTTTCTTGTACGTATTTATTTATATGATTTAATCTTTTATTATCAATCTTCATTACAAGGAATATAGTTTAATATTTTTGATTGCATGTTCCATACATTAAATTACGAATTGTAATTGACCAAAAATAAAATAAATATTAAAAGTAATTTGGAGTCAAATTTTTAAACGAAAAACCAAGTTTACTTGACCAAATACAAAGAAAAATAAATTGTAATATTTATCTTTTTCCTAAATATAAAGTTATGATTTTCAAAATTAGAACTTGTAGATAAATTATGAAATCTTAATTTCTTATTTATTAAACTGCACTTCAAAAAAATATTTATTCTTCTCTTTTAAACTATATTTTTATTGTCATTCACTTATCACTTACCAACTTGAGCATTTTCGAACTTAGTTTTATCTAATTCCTATTTTTATTATTAAAATAAAGATTTTCTGCAAAAAAACCTCTCCATTATAACTCTTTTTGCAATTTTTCTTCCAAATGCCGGAAATGTATATCAACTCACTAAATGGAATTTAAGCCGCAATTTAACCCCTTCGTTTTGTTATTAAATTTCTTAGATTTCTTGAGTGTCGACTGGATTCGAAATTCCAATCAAAAAATTGAGTCTAATTGCTATTGAATTTTAATATTAGGGTTATTATTCGTTGAATTAAAATATAAAACGGTGACATTGCGGTTTAATTTTCTCTTGGTGAGTTGATATGCAGTTTCATCATATGAAAGGTAAAATTGCTTAAAGAGTTAAATGGGGAGTTTTTTGTAGAAAGCGTTTAAAATAAAAGGAATGTATGATTTCTTTACTTAAAATATTTCTTTGGGCTGTTTTTTTTGCAAATATTATATAATTTATTTTAAATGACAATATGGATGATTAAAAGTGAACTTTTAAAATTCTTTGGGGATGTCATTTACATAATATAGATTTAAATAGAGTGTTATATATTCGAAAAAACTAAATTAAGCCATAAACTATGATCTACAAATATGAGCTAAAGCATCTCGTTTTAGTTTGAATACGATTCGTCAACCCAAAGTTCATAAAACGGAAAACATTGAACCAGAACGAACCGAATTGTAGATTATTTAGAAGAGATACAAAGTTAAAATTGTCATCCTTTGAACAATCATTATCAACTTCAGTGAGAGGATAACTTCTCTAATCCAATACTGTCATGAACATGATGATGCGTTCATCTACTTCTCCCTAGATACGAATAACGCATGATTTGGTTTACTGAAAGATAATCCACGACCATTTTCAAATTTCTTTGTCCCAATCAACCTCTATCCAAAGGATGCAAATTTCTCGAGAAGTCTAGTAGAATAGCATGTTTGTGCCGCCAGAAGAAGAATAAGTCGTTTAGTTTCAGGAGTCTTGGTGGGTTTTAGAAAATGGGGAAACCATTTTAGCGTCTAGAGCTCGTGGTAATTTCGAAATGAGGTTTCTTGTGAATGGTGATTGCAAAGATAAGGTGGCTCGATTGGTGAAAATGGCATAACTAAAAAGGTAGAGAAGAAGGTTTGGTGTATGGTAAAATAAGTGAACCAGTCACGGAGAAGTACTCTGTGTGCACATGTGTGGTGCACAACCCGAGTATCGGGAAATAAATTTCCTTACTCTAATTGGATATAGTTGCTAGCTGCGGAGTTGCTGGATCAGATAGGACGCTCGGAACACCATCTTACTCCGGTTATGATCATGTGAGCAAGAAGTACAAAGCCGTGTCCATGACAACAACAACCTCTGATGGGAACGCTAACAATGTCTCTAGAGACCTTGCATGCTTGACTTTAGTTGTTGGGGGAGTTTATTGGAGACGTATCGACTGTTCGATACTACATTTCTCTATAGAGATCCATCGGTATGCATTGGCGGTCACATTTTTTACCCAGCTGTCTCAAGGGTCGATGCAGAGATTTCCATAGTGATTGATTTCGATGTCAGTTGTGAGAAGTTCATGTCCATCCAATACTTTAACATTCAACTTTATGTGACGCCTTAGGAGAATTCATACAATTCATACAAGGACATTGGAACTGTCTTTGACATCGATGGTAAGTTATGTTCATATGTGGCTATGGAACATACGTAAAGTTTTGAGTTCTGGGTTTTAAATGGTCGTGTAAATCAAATTTGGTCGAGACAGTTTCACAAACTGCCTTCTTTCGGTCGTGAGTCCAATCCTAAGGATATGAGATTTTCGAGGGTGACACACATAAGCGAAGCCGTGTGGTTACCGTTTATTATTCATCGTGCCAAGCCACTCGTTAGAATGTGTTACAACTTGGTGGCAAAGAGCGTGAGAAGAATCTGTTTCCATTTCAATTCACCGTATGCGCGTGAGAGCAAAAGGTTTCTCACTTCTCTGAAGGAGTTGCAGTTTTGAAGAACATTGAGGGTGTTGTCCTTTTAAGCCTTTTTAATTTTTTTTCTCCTTTCGTCGAATGATTAAAATTTTCATGTGCTGGTTTTGCAGGTGTAACCAGTATGGCTGGAATAGTTTCTGGCCTTAAGCCTGGTCGCCTTATCCATGAAAGTTCACTGCTGGAGATGACGGTATTCTTCGTAACATACATTTGCTGATACTTCTCTTTCGGTTGTAGTCTGTAGAGCATTGTTCAGCTTGTGACAAGTTTTAATGCTTTTCTCAGGAACTGCCTCTTTTCTTCTTGTTTTTTTTAACACCTTTTCTTTATTTTCTCTCATGTTCCTAATAACTTGTCAATATACGATCAACCAACTAGCTATATTAGGGATATATATCCCACATCGGGAGTTGAAAGGTATCCTTAACAATATATAAAGGACATGGATCAATCCACTCATTGCCAATTGGTTTTGAGTTGGAAGCCCATATAACTTAACAGCTAGCTTTTGGTTTGCAGGTATTATCGATTGCCAAGGCTAAATTTATGAAGAAGAGATATTTTGTAATAAGGACATATAAACCTTTGTGTGTGTGTGGCTTCATATAGAGCTAAGGAGATCCTACATAAGCGTCTTAAGTATCAAACACCCGAGTCCCTAACTGATTCATCTTATATAACTTTTAAAAAGTTAGCTTGTACATGTTTTGTCAAGAGCTGCTGGCAAGTAAGATCCAGGAGACGCATTCTTCTAACAGTCTAAACTTGTGGCGCTTTGCTATATCCAAGAAAATCGCCATCTTCTTGCGGAACTCTGAACCATTCTCCTTGCATCTAAAGGAACCAGCACACTCACACTGCTCTGCCAAATGAGCAGCTTTCACCTGATTGCACCTAATGCACAAGAGATCCTGCATCTGATACATTCTCTTACTCTGTCTCACCATCTGCACAAGCCTATTCTCCATCTGCTCTCTTTCATATATCTTCCCGCACGCACACAACCATTCTTTCTCAGTTCTGCATAAATCTAGGTCTCTGTAGGCATCACAGTTGCTGTAACAAGATTTAATAAAACAAGAGACATCAGCATGGTTTTTTTTTAAGGAAAACTCAAAGACTTTAGAAAGCTCATTTATCTATCAACTAGATGCAGCAAATCACCCCACAATGCATATGTGGAAACTGAGCATTACCTGCAAGCCACATTAGGTAAGAGTAAGGACGGCCCAAGATCAAGATACTCGGACTCAGCAGCACATTCTTTTACATTTATGTACTTCAACAGATTCTTTCTCATCACCTCCACAGAAGAAACCAGCTCTATTTCAATATCCAGATTTTACACAAGTTTACGTTGCAATCAGTTACACAGGCTTTCAAACCATAAGGATAAACAACGCTGAACTGGGACTCCTTTCTATATATATACACACATTCAGACTTCATAGGATAGATCTATTCATTCATATGGTTATTAAACCGGACCATAATCAGGTACGTAAGACTAACCGTCTTAGAGAAGTCCAAAATCCGTCATTTTCACACTCTTTTTGTTTTTTGAAACAATTAACTTATAGAATATATCTAATTAAGACGTTGGAAGAAGAACTAGTTCATGCGGGAACAAATTAAAAATAGGAAAATACATGTCCATTCAGCTATGTGATTCATATAGCATGCTGAGCTATTATAATCAGGAAAATGACTTTACCTGTATTCGCTTATAGCTTTTTGTATAATCTTCTTGGATGGTCAACATAGTCAACCTGATAATTGCATTTAGACAAGCTCGAAAAATACAAGAGTGTTATTGCAGGGACTGAAGGGTAGTTTAGAGCTTACCTGGAAAAGGATACCATCCCAAGACAATGGCTCGAGTGACAGTTCTCGGCGACTCTCTCTAAACTGTTTCTCTAGGGAAGATGATGATAATTCCTTGTCGCCGTGAGGATTGACTACCAGGGCAGCCATAAGCTTCGAAGCATGGCAATATAAAACATAAATAGCACGTCCTGCTGAGGTGCTGCAAAACAAAAGAAGCCATGATATAAAATATTATGGAATCAAATAAATGAAACTAATAACATGCCCAAAGAAGAAAAGAAACAAAAAGCTCAAAATGTAAAAAGAACTAATTTGAGTAGGCAAGATTTTATACTGTATATGATGGTTCTTCGAATAATATGACTACAAAACTGGAAATGGTGTAAACACTCCCACATTGATAAAAACTCACAATCAAAACCTTCCTTCAATTTATTGCATGAACTAGAACTCCTTTCTATCATGTTTCTTTAACAAAATGAAGCTCTACCTGTTATACAAGTAAACAAGTGGAATTGAATTCTCCAAGTAGTGACATTCAGTTGTAGTTTTCCTATGAAGTTCACCGAGATTCAATCTGTCATGGGTGTTACGGTGCTTGGCCGCATCATCAATTTTGCATACACATCCAATCTGACATATAGCACTTAACTCCAGAGGCATCTTAGTTTCATATACGCCCTGTCGAAGTCAAATATGAGACAAGCAAGCATAAACATGACATGCAATATGAAATCGCAGAATTAATCGCTAGAGAAACTAAGAAAACTTTCTTTTAACACATAACACATGTGAAAGGTATCAATAAAAGGTTGAGATTCTGATGGCCCTTTATTTGATTACTTGATAATTAACCCACCTCAATTTCAGGGTCTGCAAGTAGAGCTGCAAGCTTTTTACTTTCTTTTTAAAATTCATCCTCTTGAATACTGACCTGTAAAGAAATAAAGAAGAGTTACAACTAGCTAAAAGGAATACAAGGAGCAAGATTTATAGTGTGTAAAAGGCATGCCTCAATCAAATTGTAACAAGACTTTCCATGAGGAAGAATCTTGTTGGCACACTTTCACGGGAAATTTTCAGCTATAGAAGCTTTGGAATTAATGTAAAACACCCTCGGGATCGTCAATGGGATCTTAAGCATCAATCCTTCCACAAAAACCCAAGCAAAGAAATGCCCGCTCTGTGGACTTTCGACCAGCTGTATCATCCGAGGAACTCGGAAAGACAACGTTTACATGGTTGCAAAAGATTAGCCAAAAATATAAACACAATGAGATCTGGCAGGTCGCCATGCATACCTGCAGATGTGAACAAGTCAAAGATTCTTTATGCCTCCTACAGCATGAGCCTACCCCTTCTCTTCCCATCCAAACTTTTTTATTTATCTCGTGAGCATCAATCTGATTTGACGGCTTTCTTACATGACCAAACCTACAGAAAGAAGGATACACAGTTAACAAGTAAAGAAACTTTTCAAAGCATGGAATGTTATATATGTAGAACTACATTTCATTCCAAATCAAAGCCTTTTTTGTTGTAAGATGAACTTCAGGAGAATAAATACCATTAAAGAAAAAGTACCTTGGTTTTTTTTTCATCCTTAGAGTCGTTTTCCATTTTCTTTTTTCCAGCTCAAGCTACCCTTGGTAATCTACGTTTTTGTCTATGTTCTTAAACGAGATATCATGGAACTTTGGATTCCAACTCTCTTGCTGCTCACGCTCAAAGTCATTTTTTATCGACTTCAGACGAACACACAGTTGGCTTGTGGCCAAGACACCATCTTTGTTTGCTGAGCCAAGCATTTCAACTATTTTTCCCTGGCGAAATTTTTCACGGACCTTTTTATCGAGCCAGTCAGGATGACACACCCTAGGCACAGAATTTGCCACCTATAGAGGTCATATAAGTGGTTAGATGTTTATAACATTAAGCAAAACACAAAAAAGGGTGAAAATTACAATGAACCTTCTGCATTGTAATAACTTTTTGGATAGCTGAATAAAGGCGCTGCTTGTAATATGTCCAGTCAATAATTGAACGAATTCCGCCCCATTATGATGTCTTGCACCATTTTTGCAGATACTTTTCTTTTGCCGTAAATTTTGAATATTCACATCATTATTTGAACATTAAGAACGCAACAATACATAATCACACAAAACAACAGAATGTTTACCAGGATCATCTGTTTGGAATACACGAAGAACAGGATCATCTGCTTGATTTTTCGGCAAATTTGTGGTTTTCTCTTCAAATCGCGATTTTTTGTTTTGACCAACATCGTCATTTCCTAACCAAAAATCATTATCTTCCCCCNCCCCCCCCCCCCCCCCCCAAATCATTATCTTTTTCACCAAAATTGTGTTTTACCGTTAGAGGTAAAACTATTATCCGGGATCCATTTGCTATCCATCCCGATCCGATCAAAAAAACAGATAACCGGAGGGTTCGGTCCAGATCCGGATAATAGTTTCATAGATCCGGCGAGTCACTATCCGGATTCGGATAATGAAATTTGTAGGTCCGGATATCCGAATATGAGCTTATTATATAATATTAAAAATATATTTATATATAAAATATCATATAATTTTTATATTAAAATAAGTAAAAAATAAATTATATTAACTTATAATAATAAAATTTTACTTTAGTTCCAAAATAAATTTAAAATATAAATTATAAATTGATTTAAAAGTTTTAATTAAAATTAACTTTTGTATTAAAAATTTGAATCTGGATATCCGCCGATATCCGGACTTTCATACGGATATCTGGACTTTCATACAGATATCCTAAGGTCTTGGATATGGATCCGAAAATTGATTTCACGGCGGATCTGAATCCGGATTCAGATACCTCAAAATTGTCCGATATTTGGACCGTTGCACTCCTAAAAACTAAACTGCTATTTTCCTTTCAAAACTATGATTATTCAACAAAACTTGATTTTTCGTTATAATTTGAGTGATTGATAAGATTCCAGTTTTATTTTGATTTTGGTTTTTTTAATTTGATCCTATTAAGGAGAAATAAACCATAAACCAACTTAAATCAATACTATAATAATGTTTGTGCCTCTCCAAAAGATGACACATAGGCATTTTAAAACTCTAAAAATTTGACACATCATCAATAAAAATTTAATGAAAAAATTGATGTCAAAAAAAAAAAAAAATCAAACCCTCTTCATATTCCATATCAATTAAATTATATCAATTTTTAAGTATTTTGTTTTTATTTGTTTTTAATCATAAATACTATAAATCTCTCAAATCAAAGATATACTTCTTTTAATAACGTATTTTTTTTAATAACGTATTTATTTTCCTCTTTATCTTCTATTCTCTTCTCTTTTTCCTACCTTTTGCCATTTTCAAACTGTTATAAGCATGAAACATAAGCTTGCGATGAAAAGGAAAAGATAGTCCATGAACATTTGGTTTGAAAAAAGTTATTTATGTAAGTACAAATTAACATTCTATCTCTATATGAAACCAATCAATGTGACTATAATTTTTACTTTTAAAAAAGTTTACGAAATCATAAAAAAAGATTAGGAAAGATAATAGTAATCCTTTATTTTACTAAAATTTACAATTCAAAAATGCTAAATTTAAAATTTCTCGGTTGCTACCTTTATTAATATAATTAAAATTATTAGATGGTTTGATAATATTGATAAATAACAACATAAATATAATTTTTAATGTCGACCTCTTGTAAGGGTTTGATGGTTTCCCGAAAACCATCCGTTTCTCAATGATTACATCTAGTTGGAACTGTCAGGGTCTTAGAAACTCCTGGACAGTTCGACGCCTAAAGAAAATTAGATTATCTATATTTCCGGACATAATATTTCTAATGGAGACGAAAAATAATGATTCTTACGTTTTACAAGTTTTCGGTTGGATGGGCTATGCTCATCATTTCACAGTACCCCCGATTGGTTTAAGCGAGGGGTTGGCGCTTTTTTGGAAGTCTGATATTTCGATCACAATACTAGCCTCCTCGCCACACTATATTGATACTCAAATTCTTTTTCAAGACAAGTATTTTCACTTCACCTTTGTCTATGGTGAACCACATCGAAATAATAGAGACTTTGTATGGGATGAGATATCACTACTTGCTGCGAACCGTGAGTCCTTTTGGACTCTATTGGGGGACTTCAATGATATACCCTGTCAAGAAGAGAAACGCGGCGGCCCTCAACGCGCAGAAGGCTCTTTTGTGAACTTCCGAAGTTTTGTCTCTTCCAATGGACTTTGGGATGTTAAACACTCTGGGAATTTTCTTTCTTGGCGCGGAATGCGTTACGATCATCTAGTCCACGCTCGGCTTGATCGCTCTTTGGCAAACAATGCGTGGTTTGATATGTTCCCGTCAGGCCGTCTTGAATATCTCCGCTTCGAAGGTTCCGATCACTGCCCATTGATCTTATACCTCGACGATACTTGCCAAAAACACAGGAATTTATTTCGTTTTGACTCTCGTTTAAGGGAAAAGAATGAGATTTACGACCTCATAGCTTCGGTTTGGAGTGGCCAGGAAGAAGTTATGGTTACGGTAAAGTTGGGAGCTTGTCGAGCTGCGCTGATTCGGTGGACAAAACAGCAACATTTCAACAGCCAAAAGCTGATCTCATCCACTCAAATTGCACTCGACAATGCACTCTCAGCGGTTGTCCCTGATTTTCCCGCTATCAATAATCTCCAAAGTGTTCTTGACGGGGCGTATCGCGATGAGGAAAAGTTTTGGCAACAACGCAATCGAGTATTGTGGCTGCAAAATGGGGATAGAAATACGGGATTCTTTCATGCTTCCACTCGAAGTCGTCGTGCTATTAATCGCCTATCGGTATTGAAGGATTCAAATGGCGTTGCTAAATACAAAGAACAAGAGATTGTAAAGGTGATATCTGATTATTACAACCATCTCTTCTCTTCTGTGGACCGCGGCAAGTTCATGTCAACCCTTGATGCACTTCAGCCTCGTGTATCAGCGGCCCAAAATAGCCTCCTCACTCGCATGCCTACGGCTGAGGAGATCCGAGATGCGGCTTTTGACATCAATCATGTGAAGGCTCCAGGGCCTGATGGCTTCTCTTCCGGGGTTTTTCATTCCTTCTGGGAGATTGTCGGGCAAGATATCATTAAGGAGGTGCAAGCTTTCTTCTCATCGGGCAAGTTCCCGCCAAGACTTAATGAAACTCATGTCCGACTTATTCCTAAAACGACTTCTGCATGTCGGGTATCGGATTATCGGCCTATTGCACTTTGTAATGTCTTTTACAAGATTATTGCTAAGCTCTTGACTTCTCGAATGCATCTGGTTTTGCCTACGATTATTTCGGAGAATCAATCTGGTTTTGTACTAGGACGTGTCATCTCTGACAATGTGTTAATTACACATGAAGTTCTCTACCATTTGCAGACATCTAGGGCCACCTCTCAGAGCTTTATGTCGGTAAAAACTGATATGAGTAAAGCCTATGACAGGATAGAGTGGGACTTCTTGAGCGCAGTACTTCATCGTCTAGGCTTCCATCCGCTTTGAATATCCTGGATTATGGAATGTGTTACGACTGTCTCGTATTTCTTCCTGGTCAATGGTTCACCGCAAGGAAGAGTGGTGCCTTCTAGAGGATTACGCTAAGATGACCCACTCTCCCCATGCCTTTTCGTCCTATGCTCTAAAGTGTTATCAGCTCTATGTCACCGTGCTCAAGACTCGGGTGATCTGATGGGTGTTCGAGTTTCTAGACACAGCCCCCCGGTTAACCATCTTCTTTTTGCCGATGATACGATGTTTTTCTGCAGATCAGATGGGGCTTCATGTCATCATCTTCGCCAACTCATTCGTTCATATGAGCAGGCATCCGGGCAACAGATAAATGTCTCGAAGTCTTATATTACTTTTTCGGCTAAGACTCCTTTGTCTCGGAAGGTGGCTGCGCGGCGAATTCTAGGCATTCATTAGGAGGGTGGACATGGACGCTATCTAGGACTTCTGGAACATTTCGGACGAAAGAAAAGAGACATTTTCTCTTCTATTGTGGATAAGATTCGTCAGCGGGCGCTTAGCTGGACCAATCGGTTTTTAAGCTCGGCTGGGAAAGAGGTGCTCTTGAAATTGGTTCTCTCCGCGATTCCCACATACGCCATGTCCTGTTTAAAATTACCGGTCTCCTTGGTTAAGCGAATCCAATCTGCTTTAACGCGGTTTTGGTGGGATGATAAACCGGATAAGCTTAAAATGGCTTGGATTTCGTGGGCCTCTTTGACAAAGCCAAAAGACTCTGGAGGCCTTGGTTTTAAAGATATTCAAGCCTACAATCTTTCTCTTCTGGCTAAATTAGGTTGGCGTCTTCTCTCTGCTCCGAATGCCCTAGTCTCATGGATTCTACTGAGTAAATATTGCCACGACTCATCATTCCTTGCTTGCCCAGTGAAAGCCAACGCTTCCGATGGGTGGCAAAGCATCATGGCTGGCCGCTCGGTCCTTCATAAGGGCCTTGGATGGCTCATTGGTTCGGGTACACACATACGTTTATGGGAAGATCCATGGTTGTCGCTATTAACACCATCGACTCCGATGGGACCAGTGCCTTTAGGTGCTTCTAACATGCGTGTTTTGGACCTTATACTCGAAGAGAATCGAACCTGGAACTGGGAGTTAGTCGCAGAATTTTTACCGGCTTACGAGCAACATGTGCGACTATTACATCTAGGTTCTTCCACTCGTGATGATCGCCTAGTATGACTTCCTTCAAAGAATGGTATTTATAAGGTTAGCTCGGGATATTCTCTCCTCACTTCCGATGAGCCTGAGCTTGGTTTGGAGGCTGCTTTTGATTGGGTAAAGTGTGTATGGCGAGTCCCGACTCTACCAAAGATAAAAAAAACTTTTTATGGAAGGCGTTGAGGGTGAGCGTTGGTTGTTGGATCGCAACTCCAATCCCGAGGGTTGGCAGACGACCTTGGTTGTAAACGTTGTGGTGAGCTCGAAACAAAGGATCACGTCATACTCCTTTGCCCTTTCGTGCAACAGGTCTGGGAGCATGCGCCCATTGATATGCCTACCTTCAAGGACACCCCGTCTATGTTTACGTTCCTTGGTGCCGCTTCTCGCTTTCGGAACCTGCCTCCTTTGGGGCTTACAACCACAGCTCTCTATGCATGGATAACTTGGGCATTTGGCGGGCTCGTAACGATTTAGTTTTCTCGGATTCATTATCCACTCCGGAGGAGATAATCTCCCGAGCTCTCTTTGCGGCTCATCAATGGCAAACAGCACAAAAGGTACGCAAATCTCCGGCTAGGATAGTGGCTGTTGATCACCTCTCAGCGCCCGATGGCATGCTCTGCTTTGTCGACGCAGTTTGGAACTCTACCACCTTGGTGTGTGGTGCAGGTTGGCTTTTCCGCTCTAATGCGGATGGTATTTTAGGAGAGTTTACTGCCTCCAAACTTTTTGTTTCCTCAGCGCTAATGGTTGAAGCTTGGGCAATGTGGATGGCTTTGACTAAAGCCCTCTCGCAAGGTGTTTGTGATCTCCAAGTATTCTCCGATTCGCAAGTGCTCGTCAATCTTCTCAATAAAGCTCAATCTCATATTGATATCCATGCGATTTTGGATGATCTTCGCTTAGTTGTTTCAGAGTTTACTTCTATCTCTTTCCATTTTATTCCTCGCAAATTAAACACTCTGGCGGATGCCTTAGCTAAGGAGGCTTTCATGCCTCCTGCGCTCTCTTGATTTGGCTTTCAATAAAATAATTTCGGTGTTCAAAAAAAATATATATAATTTTTAATTAGAAAGGGTATGAGCCTAATTTGGATTAAGAAAATAAAATTTGGTAATGGATCATGTTGAAATACACTCATATCACATGTCAAAATTAGTAAAAGCAAATAATAAGGATCCACAACGTAGTGCGGGTAAATTTTCTAGTATCCCTAATCCCATAACTATTAATTGAGAAGTAATTTAAGTGATTATTGCTTACTTGTCCACTTCTTAGACACTTTCTATTTAATTGTTATAATTCTATTGGTTACTACTTTCTAATATTTTCACTTTTTTTATATATATATATATATATATATATATAATCATCCATCATTTTTGCCTGAATTTTTCCCATTACTTTAATGGGCCAACATTTCACTGGTCATTATTTTTGAGAAATTTATTTCATCACTTTTGCTGGATTTTTATTAAATAAATGATTGACTTTTTTTTATTAATTTCTTAACTTCGAAGTTGACATTATTTTAAATTTTATATTTACTTTGTAAGTTTTATTAAAATTCTCAAGCTCAAACTTATGTATAGAAAAAAACTCAAGTTCTGGAATTTGAAATCCTCTATATGTTAATTGAGAAGTGGTTTAAGTGAATTATGTTTATATGTCAACTTCTTAGAGTTTTAACATTAAATTGTTATAATTCATTGGTCAAAAATTTTTTAATATTCTCTAACCAAACCAATCTTATTAAAAAAGAAAATCTTCTACAAGAATAATATTTTACATTTTAAAAGAATTAATTTATTCACCTAACCACCAAAATGCAATAGTTTTTCTGTCATCCAAAAAATGTGTATTAACAAATGTCATTAAAACGAAAAACTCTAGATTATTTACAAAAGCAATTAAACTCTATGATTTTTCAAAAAGAAAAACTTATTAACTCAACTACAATGGTAGACAAATATATTTCTTCTTATCTAAACCTAAAAACTTAATACCCAAATGATTTATCACCTAAAATAAGAAACGATAACAAATTACATTAATGACAAGAATTATTAATATTTACGTCAATTTTTATATTCGAAAAATTTGATAATATCTAAATAAATAATTTATAGCATCTAAAAAATATCAAAAGATTTGAATTTGATTATTAAGTAGGAATATATTTCACTATCAAAACACAAAACAATTTACACTACATAAATTTATTTTATATTTTCTCTCCGCACAAGGTGTGGGAGGTCATCTAGTAATAATAAAAACAACATTAATTCGATTTTGAGGATTTGATATTTATAAATCAATTGCCAAACTCAGCCACTAAACTTATAAACTTAACCAATACAAATAATGATAAAAATAATCAGAAGCGAAAAATTCAACTTTAAAAAAAAAAACAAAATATCAATAATTATTTTAACTGATGATGGTAATTTTATTATTTAGAGTCGATCTTTAGTTAGACCAAAAACAATAGAATTGGTCTAGTCAAAAATCATGTAAATCAATGTTCAAAGCCTATGGTCTTGACCAAGTTAAGGCGCATAACCCTTAATGATTTAAATATCTCTGGGGATAGAGACTCAAAAATCTGAAGATTAAGAGAAAATATATGGAAATGTCATATTTGTGACATCTATAAAAATTTTAGAAAAATTCAAAAATTTTGTATTTTCCCCATATTTTAAAATTAATAAATTAATCAGAAAATAGTTATTTATTTTTGAGGAGTATAGCTTAGAAACCTAGGGTTAGTCTATTTTTATTATTAGTAAGATTTTAGCTTTTGTTAATCGATTAAAAGTGGAATGCTCCTCTACTCAAGGTTAAGAACATGGAGTTTAATGGATAGAACAAAGAGTATTAGCTATCGAGGTATTCTTCCATATTTACAAGATATATGTTACTTCTCAAAGCCACCTTTTCATTACAAGTTTGAGCATATCAAAAGAGATCATAATAAGGATGCAGATGCATTGGCTAAGAAGACAAGAATGGAGGAGAAAGGACATATTGTGCAACCGCTGATTAACTTTTCCTCTATGTATAAACCAATGTAGTTTCTCCTTTAGCCTCTGTAAAACTTGTATCAATCCTTAATTTAATGAAAGTTTTGCAGACAAAAAAAAGTGGAATGCTCCAGTTAACCGATTGGTTCCGATCAAACGAAATTGGTTTGCCCTTGTTCTCATCAAAATTGCCTATATAGTTTCCAACGACAAGTGTGCCCCTTAACTAGCTATGAAGATACTAGGGCAGGAAAAATAACCGGAACCGAAAAATCAAACCGAATCTTATCCAAAAAAGATACCATCCGAACCGAAACCGGCCTTTTAAACCTTTATACCCAAGAATTGGATCTGAACCGGTACCGAACTAAAACCCGATGGATACCAAAAATACCAAAATTATTATTATTATGTCCAAAAATTTAGGTATATTTAGATTTAAAACCACCTAGGTACCTAAAATTACAATTATTAATTCGAATAAATTAGTTGTATTCGAGTATATCTAGTATTTTTGAGTATCTTCTATTTTATATAAAAAATCAGATTAGTTCAAGGGTAACCAAAGAAAAAAAGATCAAAGCCGATCGTGTAGCTTAGCCAATGATGACGTCCGAGCTTCTCATGGATTTGGTTGAGGAAATACTCTCCAGGGTTCCAGCAATATCTCTGAAACGATTACGATCTACTTGCAAACAATGGAATGCTTTGTTCAAAGACAAAAGATTCAGGGAGAAGCACTTACGTAATGCACCAAAGCATTCTACGGTTCTTATGTTTAAGGACTCTAGGGTTAGTTCAATGAGCGTCAATCTCAATGCTCCTATTCCATCTGTTGAGTTTAATGATGGTGGAGTACTTGGCCTAGAGGATTCCCATGGCCAAGTCAATATCGGCTACGTTTTTCACTGCGACGGTTTGTTGTTATGCACCACCAATGACTATAGACTCGTGGTTTGGAATCCGCTTTTGGGAGAAAAAAGATGGATCCAACTCAATAGTGGTATTGACAACTGCTCCTTTCAGTTTGTTTTAGGATACCAAAACAATAATACTTGCCGTAGGTACAAGATCATGCGGAGTTGGGTTTCTTCCCAACCAAACCTTCATGTAGCTGGGTTTGAAGTCTATGATTTTAGCACGGATTCATGGAGGGTTTATCACGACTCTGTTCTAGATTGCTTCGGCCTACCAATTGGCATGTCTTTGAAGGGAAATACTTATTGGACTCGGAAGACTTCTTTACTCTGTTTTGATTTTACAACAGAGAAGTTTAAACATATGTGTCTTCCCCATTTTCAGAATTTTGGTTCGTTGGCTTTATCGGTTGTTAAAGAAGAACAACTCTCGTTGTTACACCATAGTTTCGCGACATCAACTATCGAAATATGGGTGACCAATAAAACCGATATTGATACCGAAGTTACGGCAATGTCTTGGAGCATATCATTTACAGTTGAAGCCGGAAACGCTAGCCTGAATCATTTCCGTGCTCCCTTTTGTTTTTTGATCGATGGAGATAAGAAAGTGGCATTGTGTTGTAACATAAGGCTTGGGAAAGGTGGGCACATGATATACATTATTGGAGAGGACGATGAGCATTACACAGAGATCTCTTATGTCGAATCAACCAAGAAGTTCTTGGGGCGGCCGTTTATTTTCGATTACTTTGCAAGTTTGGTTCAACTTCAGTAGGCTATTTTTTTTTTCCTTAAGTTTTGTTTTTTTTTTGGAGAAAACGACGTTTTGATTAAATGGAATGGAATGGATCGGTTCTTAGAGCATCTCCAATGGTAATACTACCACCGGAGTTCTTAAGTATTTTTTAATTATTTTAATTTATTTTTTAATTTATTTTTTAATTTAGGTGTCCAATGGTGTTACTCAATTTGGAGTTTTTAGGGAAAAAATATTAAATTTTAAACATTAATATTTACAATTAACGAAACGGATCTGAAACTTCAAAATCGTAAATGAATATGCAACGGTTCCAAAAAATGAAAAACAAAAAAAAACGGATCTGAAACGTAACCGAAACGGATATTTTCGGCTATTCTGGGTTCGGATCGGGATATTTTAAACAGATGTGAAACGGATCCGAAACTTCAAAAATCGTAAATGAATATGTAACGGTTCCAAAAACTGAAAAATAAAAAAAAACGGATCTGAAACGTAATCGAAACGGATATTTTCGGGTATTTTGGATTCGGATCGGAATATTTTAAACAGATCTGAAACGAACCCGAAACTTCAAAAATCGTAAATGAATATGTAACGGTTCCAAAAACTGAAAAACAAAAAAAAAACGGGTCTAAAACGGATCCAAAACAGATCAGAAAATGAAATTGTTCTGATCAAAAAAAAAAAATTTCCTCAAATGATAAACTGTCACATCACTAAAAACCTGGGTTCTTAAAATGCTTAATTAAGCATCGGTTCTTACTCAAACACATTTTTTAATTAGTTTTTTAATTTTTTTTGCCTAGGTTCAAGAGCTAATATACTCTTAAGAACTACCATTGGTGATGGTCTTAGTGTGTTGTGATTCCTTAGACCATCCACAATGGTGGTTCTTAAGGGTATATTAGCTCTTGAACCTAGGCAAAAAGAAATTAAAAAACTAATTAAAAAATGTGTTTGAGTAAGAACCGGTGCTTAATTAAGCATTTTAAGAACCCAGGTTCTTAGTGACGTGGCAGTTTATCATTTGAGGAAAAATATTTTGTTTTTTTTGTCAGAACAATTTCATTTTTTGATCCGTTTCAGATCCATTTTTTTGCATTTCTGTTTTAGGAACCGTTACATATTCATTTACGATTTTTGAAGTTTCGGATCCGTTTCAGATCTGTTTAAAATATCTCAATCCGAACCCAAAATACCCGAAAATATCCGTTTCCGTTACGTTTCAGATCCGTTTTTTTTTTGTTTTTCAGTTTTTGGAACCGTTGCATATTCATTTACGATTTTTGAAGTTTCGGATCCGTTTCGTTAATTGTAAATATTAATGTTTAAAATTTAATATTTTTCCCCTAAGAACTCCAAATTGAATAACACCATTGGACACCCAAATTCAAATAGAGTTCTTAACTATTTAAAAAATAAATAAAAATAATTAAAAAATACTTAAGAACTCCAATGGTAGTATTACCATTGGAGATGCTCTTACTTCTTTGGATAACAACCATAGTTTTAATAATTATGAAACTAAAAAAGTGTTATATTGGAAGTAACAGCTTTTTCTGATATGTCTCCATCATAAAAGAAGTTAACATTCTTATCTGCAAAATATGCGTAACTACATTTTCCCCAGGGGCAGAGTGAGTTTTTATGTCTTAACGTCCGATTGGTGACCGCGGTTTTAATAGTGCGGGAAAAGCGAATTTAAATTGCGGTACGGTTCAACTGCGGTACGTACGGAATGCAGGACAAGTACGGTTTTATAGAAAAAGCGGTACGGAATAATGTTTGATTGGTGAAAAACAATTTATGGTGCGGAATACAATTTCATAACATGTTTACAATAAAAAATTAGTACAAAACATAAATATTATTAAAATAAATATATTTATATAATTATTATAGTTAAATAAAATAAAATAAAATTGTTGTATATTTATAAAAAAATATATTTATATTAGTTGTTGTGGATATATTAATTTTTCAAGTTTGTGAGATGAAAATTGATAATTATTACTTTTCCAGTTTTTTTTATCACACATTTTCAGCTATTATTTATACTACACATTTAGTAATAAAGTAATAACAGATTTGAAAAGAAAAATTAAATAAAACAAGTTATTTCCTTTACCCAGTGCGGATCTTTGATAAAAAAAAACTTTTTGAAATCATTTTAAATCAAATTAGTGTAATGTTCTAAATTTTTAATATATAAAATCATACAAAAACACACAACAAAACATTTACCACACCTAAAGTGGAGCGTTTTTACTGTGGCGGAACATTTTTTTTTTCTTCATGAAAAAGTAATATTTCTTTTCTAAATAATTAGAAACCAAAAACGCATATGAACTTATCAATAACGCACCACATTTGCTATCATGTGTTGATTGGTAACACTTGGTGAGCTCCACCAGAAAACGCTCCGTGATTAGAAAAACCGCTTTCGTCAATCACAATCTTAATGACAATGAAAGACAGATAGAAGACAAAAACAAACTTAGTTAGACCATCTCCAACGGTGTATCCACCGTTGGAATCCTTAAAAACAATTATTATATATTTTTATTATTTATTTTTTTGCCAAATTTTTTTAAAAAAAAAGAAAAAAAAAAGAAAAAGATTGACCATTCGCGGGGCGCCACGTGCCAGTGGGGCCCGCGAACAGTAACGTTTCTTCCTAAGGATCGATCTTTATACAAGAAACTTAAGGATCGAATCCTTAATTTCGTGCGGGACCCACCTTTTATTTTATTATTTTTTCCTACGTTTTCGTGCTAAAATCCTCCCATTAAAAGTGCTCTTAGAGCATTATTATTGGTGAATTTTTTTGAATGAATTTCTCAATATTATTTTATTAATATTTTAGTATGACATAATTATATTACTAAAATTTTAAAAGACATCTAAAATGTGAGTCTCTTCACAAGAGTTAGAGTATCTTAAACTTTCAAATTTCATTTTCTTATAATTATTTTCTTGAGAAATCCATGTTGAGAAATCTCCAATGATAGTGCTCTTAGAAATTTCAGAAAGGTGAATTTCATTTTAAGTTTTGATTCAACTTAAACAGTATACTTTGAAACAAAACCGAAAAGAAAACAAAAGCAATCTCTTATTTTTATAGAAATGGTTTGTCTCTCATTTCGTATATTTTCTATGGTTAATTTCATAACCTAGTTAACAAGATCTTTTTGTTGGAATGTAATACCATATTTCAACAAAAAGCCTTACACAAAAGATGTGTCTTTAATCTATTCGAAGCTATTGAAATTTTTAAAGAAAATCAAATAGTAAAAGAAAACTAAAGAGGAAAACAACGGACTAGCAACGATTTTGAAATCAAAGCAAGAGCAGAGGATATGGTGCTGCAGACCGATGCATGGAAAAGAATTTATGGCGAATAGACTAATCAATCATCTTAACAATAATACCATCATGTGTTGCTTGATATCCGTGCCAACGACGATTCCTTTCCGACCAGAGGGATGAAGAACATTTGTGTTACCATCAACTCTAGTGTTCAGAAGATGAGTAATAATAGCATACCAAACACACGAGAAGTTTGTCGCCATTAGCCCCTTCGAGGTAGCTAACCAAACCCGAGATGAGAAAAAACACTAAAAAACAGATGATCTCTTGTTTCATATGGCGCAAAAGAGAGGATATAAGTGGATGAAACAGAGGAATTCCAAACTTGCATTCTGACTCAAGTGGACAAACGATTTTTGAACGTTAGTCACGTCATGAAAGCATGTTTCAGGGTCGCATTCTTGAACTAAATCGCATTATTCCAATTCACAGGTTGCCGAACATTACACAGTAGAGTCCAAGTGTTCTTAGAAGAGAAAAAGACTTGTAGCTACTCGCATCCCATCTCCATAAGCAAACGCCAGGACCTGCATCTGGTGAGGGAAGATGAGACGAAAATAGTGGAGATTGGAGCAGTTGCAGCGTCGAATATCTCTGCCTTCGAAAAAGCCACCCCGTAGTTGTGGCTTGAGCAACTGAGGCAGTTGTGGGAATACATAGAGCTCTAAATCCTTTGCACCCCCCCCCCCCCCNCCCCGAACATCAATCAACCGACCCTAAGGGTGCCAATAATCATACCAACAAAATATGGATCTGCCATCATGAACTTCCATCTTTGTAAAGTTGAAGGCTAAATCTCTTAGCTTCAATAGTTTTCTCCAAACTCAAGATCCCCATGCATCTGAGGTTGTCCAGAAGGAATCTTCCCGAATTAGATGGACTTTGACCCAATTTACCCACAACAAGTTCGCTGATGACAATATTCTTCAGATCAAGCGGAAGCCAATCATATTATTAACCTCGATCAACGACCAAAATCAAGCCCACCTACGCATTTAAAGCAACAAAGATCCTCCCACACAACTTTGAGCACTATGTGTCTTTAGTTTCGGGCATGTCCAAAGAAAAGCATCACATACATAATCGATCTCACGTAGATATCTTCTCGAAAGGTGGAAAGCCGCACACCAGAAATTTGTTATGCTTGAAATAACCGAAAGAATAAACTGTAGACGACCAACAAAAAAGAAGAAACGAAAAGACCATGATTTCCTTTTTCACTGAATTTTGTCAAGAAATGGTGCATAATCGTTTTGTTGTGAGAGGCAGCCCGAGATAACAAACCAAACGACTATCAATATACAACCCGAACTAGTCAGCAATAACACAACGTACTTCATCAGTGACACCTACCAAATAAGTCGTCGATTTCCCAACACTTATCTTAAGACCCAAGATTTACGCAAAGTACCTAAACACATCCATAACCTCCTGCATTGATTCAATATTGTCGAGGGAATTTCTCGAGTTTTTCAGCCTCAATAACTCCTTCACATTTAACTACATCTATATGAAAGCATCAAAAGCTTCTATGGTTATATAAGATTTCACAAGATGCATTCATGTTTTTTTTTATTAAGTTGAAAAAGTCAAGTGAGGGATAACAGTTACGAAAACCATCCAAGAGAAAAACACTTCAACAAATTTTTCCTCATTTTTTTCATATAGAGAACAACCACAATTCTTGCCATGGAAACTTATACATGCAAGATTTCTCAGGCTCGCGGATTTTAGATGTCAATTCAAGATGAGGCAACTAAAGTTTACCAGGACGAGGACGAGGACGAGGATGATTGGTTAGTGAAAATTTTAACTCTCGGATGCTAGAAAGTTCTTTTACTACTCCTTTGAAAGCAATGAATCATAAATTTCTTTGGCATATGGTTGTGCCTTTCTTAAGGTAGCATAATCTGCCTCATTCCATTTCTCCATTTGTATCTTTCAAATTTATTATGTTTTACTATTGTCTTTGCAAAATTACGAAACCAAGATAGAAGATTGGAAAGATCTTTTGAATCCAAATGTTCTTATGATTTTTATATGGCGGAAATTCAAGTGAACGAACATTGCTAAACGAAGGATAATAAATTGGAATGGAATGAGAGGGAGACAGAAGATAGGATGGTGTGATCATGAAATAATGATGATTGCGAGTCAAATTAAGTCTGATTGAGAATAGAATAGACCAACAAAACAATTATGCTAATTTTAAAGTAGAAAATATAATGTGATAATTCATAAAAATTTATTTCTTTATGTTTTGCTATAATTTATAATTTAGCTTATTAAAATGAAATTTCATTTCATGATCCGAATAAACTGCATATCAATAAATTAACTATTTTATACATTTCGCTATATACTCTAGAACTTTCCGTAACACCATGAAAAAACATTATATCTTAGATGAAATTTTTTTATATACCATTATACGGTTATATATATATATTATATAATGAAATTGATGATGCACAAAGCGTGAACATTCAAAATAGTTTGTAATTGTAAAATTTAGAACAAAAAAAGTTAAAAGATGAAAAAGACTTCCAGACATATTTTTAGATTAATAAAATTGGTTACATATGAAAAAGTAGAAAAATTATGAAAAGAGATGCAATCCTCAAAAACATTTCTTAGGGTTCTTATTAACTTTTTTTTTTTCACTATATTCACTAAAATTGAAAAGATACGAGTGTTGAATAAACATAAATATTAGTAAAAAGACAAGATTGTCTTAATCAATTTTAAAGTTGCTATAATTATAAGTCAAAATGTATAAAAACATATTTTATGACGTTTTTATCATTATTAAAAACAATTTTCAACATAGTAAAGGTAAAAAGTGGTGATAACGAAACATAACCCTCCAAAATAAATTTCCAAATTGTTGGTTAAAAACTATAAATAAGGAGATGTGATGAAAAATGACGATCTTATTAAATTACTATATTATAGAAGATTATAAATGAGTTCATAGATAGAAAAAACTATGATAATAAATAATCCTTTAAAACATTTTTCGGATTGCTACAATTTGACTAACACTATCCCTAATCACATCTGCTACTCCTTAAGCAGTCTTTGTTCTTTCCTATTCTGCTTTGGGCTACTAGAATATGAGGGACCAATATTTCTACTTGATTCAGTTGCATATGAAGTCTCTTGAGTAGAAGAAATTTGTCTTGGTTCATCATAAGCCTCAATATCATGCTTGTTCGAATGCATTGAGTCTAAATGTTATGCGCCTTGTTTAACAGTTCAACCTTCACTCCATTTATATGAACCGTACCAAATATTTTTCCCATCAAATCATGTCGTTGGTTTATCTTTCATTTTTCTAGCTCCTGGCTATTCCTAAAATAAAAAAAATGAGAAACAGTGACAGCACACATCAAACAATTATATATGCACAATATCTCTAGTTGTAGTCCTTTAAGAGTGAAGCTTATACGGTTTGATTTCATTGCAGAAATCCCTCCACGCCAAGCTCCCAATGAATGCTAATGGAAGTTGACATCAAACAAGTAGTTCATTAAGTGCATCTTTGAATATTGCTTCAGTTACTTTTCTATAATTAACAACACTACCATCACCTTCACGATCTACTTTATTCTGATTCTTAAACTCCAAGATTTCCAAGTTCTTGGAGCATGAGATGAGATGCTTTATGCATATTAGAGTTTTCTAGAAATGTAAGACATGTTATCTCTCTTCCACAATAGTGACAACTGCATTTCTTCGGGTTATCTTTCATCTTTGTATAATGGTCTCAAATCCATGATCTTACTTATATTTGCTTCTTTTTAGTTTTAGATGATCATCTTGGAGAGTCCTTCATTTTACTCTGGTTTGTTACAGTACTTTCTTCTTCGTGTATCTTTTGTTCATCTACATTCATGTCAACATCATCGACTGTAGGAGGATATGCCATTGTAGGAGGATATGCTGAAGAATCCTTGTGCATGATTAGAAAACAAAGATTACATTATCAATCTAACAAACATCAATGTAATAAATAACACTAAGAGTCTAAGTCTAAGACACACGATCACTATGAGCGGAGTCAAAAGACAACAATCGTGAAATGAAACTCAAGAACTTAATAGAAGATGAAAACATATACAGAAAGATGAGACTGAATACAAGTGGATATTGTGTGTGTATATATATATTTGAGTGAGTTTCTTCGATTCATGTTCGGTTCTCGGGTTCTACCTGAACTGAAACGAGAATCGAATCCTGAAATTTTTAGAATCAATCGAATATTACTGTGGACTCGAAACCAAACCGAATCCCATTTTTCTGTTCGGGTCAATTCGATTCTTCGAATCTGGTAATATGCCCAAAACTTAGCTACAATCATAGAATATGCATCAGATGTTGGCATGTTGCATCTCTTTATCTTCATTTTTAAAAATGTTTACATATAAGTTATGGCATGTTGCATCTCTTTATCTTCATTTTTAAAAGACTTTTACTTATAAGTTATAACCAATGTTAATAATTACATTTTAAAATTAATTATATGATATTGTCTTTCGGCAATCTCAATAGTTAAAATACTAATACATGTTCAACAACAAAAGCATATATATATGTGTGTATATATTTTCCCTCATAACAATTTAAACATTCGTTAGGAGTTTTGGTAGGTGAAGCAGAACATGGCCCAATTCTAAACTTTTGAATATAAAACTCCAAAAACTTTACGTTCCATTCCATCTTTTGTTTAAAATAAGAAATCATAAAACAACATGTGTTATTTTTTTTTTTTAATAAGGTGGCTTGGACCCAAAATTATTTAATAAAAAAACATTTTCACAGAAAAATGGCAAATCCATGATTGTTCTTTGGCAGAGAGAGAGAGCAAGTATGGGTCTCTGTGATGAGGATAACGTAGAGAGGCATGTTTGATTCTGTATCTGACGTCACTCTGATAATCCCGCGATTCAAGGATCTTTCTTCATCTCATTTTTGACTTCTCTTGTGTGTGTATATCAATGTCTACGGCTTCTTGGATTCAACCTCCTTCTTCATACTTTCCCGATCGTCGTGGTGGTTCTTTCTCTAACCGATCGCGGCGGTTTCTTACCGCTTCTTCTTCTTCGCCTTCGCCGTGTTCCTCGTGTTCTTGTAGCTCTTCTGAGATTTCGAATTTCGATTTCGGTAATTCACTTCGATTTATTTGGTTTTTTATTCGTTTTTGGAATCGTATAATTGCTGGTGTAGTGTATGTCGTGTGGATTTTTAGGGATTGGAATCGATAGTGTTAATCTATTGCCGAGTTTCTCACGGATTACAAAGCTCTCTCGACCATGAATGGATTCTGTTCTTTCAGGGTCAAGCAGAAGGTGGAACCAGAAGGGGCTCAGGGTTCAAGCTATGAGTGCCACAGCCCAACGGAATTTTTCGCTGTCGAAAGGTGACACCGATGAGAAAATTGAGCCTGATCATCTTCTTGTTCTTGTACACGGTATCTTGGCAAGGTATGATGTCTTACAAGTCCACCGTTTGAATGGTTTCGGGTTTGCATCTTGGGGAAACCCACACGGTTTTATTTTGCTCGTATTATTGTGTACCGGTCTTCAGGTTGGGATAGAAACTTGCTAGTATACGAGTTTCAAAAGTTGTGTATATCGTTTATGCTACAGTTTTGTCAGATTTAATAGTTTTGTAGATGCTAAAATTGCCTAGACAACGTTATTTTGCAGTCCCAGCGACTGGCTCTATGTAGAAGCTGAGATGAAAAGACGCCTTGGAAGAAGATTCTTGATTTATGGTATGATCATTTGTTTTTTAACTTGTTATTCCCCTGTTAGTTAAATAGTTGTTGGAGAATGCATTCCAATAATATGGAAACGAGTTTTGTAACGGAATGACAACTTAACTTTGAATTTATGTCTTATATCACCTTTAGCTGCAAGAACAAAAATAATTTTTTCGATGTGTTCATTTAAGATCACAATTCTTTTCCCTGTCTGTTCACTTGAATCACACATAATTATTTTTAATCTACTCTTTTTCCCCTGAACATGACAGCAAGTTCTTCCAATACCTTCACTAAAACATTTGGCGGGGTTGATGGAGCTGGAAAACGACTAGCAGAAGAGGTGAGCTTAAAAATTCCTACAATGTCATTTTCACTTGCTGTATACGTCCAGATTTTCACTTCTTGCTGATAACTGTTTCCGCTCATAATTTGAGAGAGTAATAGGTTACACAAGTTGTCCAAAAGAGCAAGAGCTTAAAAAAGATTTCTTTTTTGGCCCATTCCCTTGGTGGCTTGTTTGCGAGACATGCTGTTGCTGTTCTTTACTCAGCAACAATAACACAAACCAGTGACGGTGCTGCCTCTAAATCTGGGAATCCACATCTTCGGAAAGGTAAGATTGCTGGGCTGGAACCGATGAATTTCATCACCTTGGCTACACCTCATCTAGGAGTGAGAGGCAGAAAGCAGGTTCTCTTCTTTTCCTTGTATCATAAATGATATCATAGAGTTCCATATATATCTTGCAGTACCTGGACATAGATATATGGCATATGTTTTGTTGAGAACAAGTTGATTGTTGTGGATGTGTATATTTCATATATGTTCTACTTGTTTTGAGAGACGGACTATAATTTTCAACAAAAGTGTATAGCATTTATTGGTTCTTGGTTCTCGGAAAGTCTAAACTCTAAACTAATTTTTTTTCCTGGAAAATCCATCTCATTCTCTTCTCTTTTTCCGGCATCCCCTTGTGTCAGCTGCCTTTTCTGTTGGGAGTTCCTATTCTAGAAAAACTTGCTGCACCACTAGCTCCGTTCGTCGTTGGTCGGACTGGTAGCCAGTTGTTTCTTACTGATGGAAAAGCTGATAAACCACCTCTTCTCCTGAGGATGGCATCTGATGGTGAAGATCTTAAGTATTTGTGAGTAATGTTCTTAGCATTCTAAATTACTGCTGATAATTCCATTTGAAATCTTTAATGTATCTCATTATCTGCCAGGTCAGCTCTGGGGGCGTTTCGAAGCCGTATCGTATATGCAAATGTGTCTTATGACCGTATCCTGTGCATTCTGGTTGCTGCTTAACATTTTGAGTCATGATTCCTAATTTTTCCTGCATTGTTTGCACAATTGTTTCCTTTGATACAACTAGACATGGTTGGTTGGCGTACATCTTCCATAAGGAGAGAAACTGAACTTTTCAAGGTACATTTACTTTGAACTGAAGCAAGCTAAACCTTTCTGTTTAATATTATGCCATTTGTATATAACCGGATCTCGATTCTGAAATTTTTTTGTTACACTAGCCACAAATGGGATTCATCAAATATTAGTAGTCTGTTTGCGCTGAATTTTTTTTTCTGAACTTGTGGAAACCCTAGTACTATCCACTCTAGCTTAGACTACCTAAAAACAAAAGCCAAATTTCTCTGAGGTGAAGATCTTGCTATTAGGTCTTGGAAATCTATAGAGGATTACAACAGTGATAGATTCCACGCTTGCAGACTCATCTATAGCTGAAGTATTGTACTGTAAAGAATTTTGTAATGAAAAACCAATGTCTGTAGAGATTCACTGAGGATTTTTTCGGCAGTTCATTGTCTCAAATAGCTTAGAGAAGATTTGCTAATGTATTATTTTTCTTCGTGCAAGAAGCGCTCTGTGGCTTTCTTACCAACCAAATGGAACTCTGACAATTATTTAGCTGTAAAGATCAATACCACTACCTAATGAATACGCTTTTGCCCTGTTTTCATGTTACACACAGCCTCCACGGCGGTCTCTAGATGGATACAAGCATGTTGTCGATGTAGAATACTGCCCGCCTGTTTCATCGGATGGAGCCCATTTCCCTCCAGAAGCTGCTAAAGCCAAGGAAGCCGCACAAAGCTCTCCTAGCCCTCAGAACACACTTGAGTATCATGAAATTGTGGAAGGTGAGTAGCTAATTACTAGCCCAAAGAGTGACTGATTCTTTTAAATCTGCAAGAAATTAACATCTTATACAAATATTGTCAGAGGAAATGATCCGTGGTCTGCAGACTTTAGGGTGGAAAAAGGTCGATGTCAGCTTCCACTCCACCTTTTGGCCATACTTAGCTCATAACAACATTCATGTAAACGTCCAAAATTCTCCTTACTTTGTAGCTGTTTTTATTCTTCCAGACATCGACTTATAAGTAGAAGTTTTGGTCTTCTTCAGGTGAAAAGTGAAAGACTTTACAAAGCAGGAGCTGGAGTTGTTGCTCATGTTGCAGATAGCATAAAACAGCAAGAGTCTTCCACGTTTATTACCGCTAGCTTATAAACTCTGAAAGCTTTCGAGTGTTTTACCGGTTAAAGCTGGGATTCCTGTTACCGCCAGACCGCAACACTTGGACCATTGATGTTTTTTTTTGTTTTGGCAAAATCAAAGGAAGTACACTCCAAGTACATACATTGTTTTCATTGTGATGATACAATACTTGAAAGATGTTATAGATTCAGGGTTTTTTCTTGGAGAAAAAGTAATATATGTATACATAACCTCTACTCTTCGTTTCTTCCTTTCTGTTTCTCAAGTGGATCCTCTACATATTATATCTTGTAGATATTTGTTTCCCAATACAAATTTACAGATTAATATCTAGCTCCAGAAAATTTTCTCTACTCAATTTATTTTGGAAATTTCTTATTTTTGTTTGCAAAACTACAAAAACTTTCATGCGCACTACTGAACATTTTCATTGAGTCTGGTAGGTAATGAACATAAAAACATAAATAACACTAGTTTGACATTTGAAGAAACTATGTCCTTTCTGAAAAAACAGCCTAAACTGAATCCATTGATTGTCAACAGAAAAACTTTAAATCTTTCGATGTCAAATCTCAAAAAAACAAATCGTCAACAGAAAAGTAGATGGTAAAGAGGAAAGACCGGGTTCAAAGAGTACACATCCGGACAAAACTCAAGAACACAAACACCAAAAACAAACAACCACTTCTAAATATAGATATAAAACCACATGTTCGTGTATTTTATTCTCTCTATTAAAGGACATATTTTGTTGGATCTACCATTGTGTTTCTTCACAACCAAAAGTTACAATTTTTTCACCTCGAAAACTTCAAGAAATTTACAAACAAACCCACAAGAACTCAATAGGAAAGAAGAGAAGCATAAACCCAAGAATTAAAGCGTAATGGCCAAATTCTCCATCATCTTCCTTGCAATTTCTTTATGTTGCATCACACTCGTTCACTTCGCTGCTGCTGATGCCGACGACTTCGACCGCTTCCACATCAAAGGCTCCGTCTACTGCGACACATGCCGTGTCCAATTCATGACCCGTCTCAGCAAATTCCTCGAAGGTAGTTAATTAATGATCATATGACAGTTAGTACAATGTCTATCAATATATAATAATACATATTTCACCAAAAAAAATTGGAACACATAATTAGTCCCATTTTGTTTTGTGACTCAAGATTATAGTTATTTTTTAAAAACAATCTTCATTCTTCATTATCTATTTTCTTTTGCCATTTAATTGTTTCTATGGTTCTTTAATCGTTATGCAACTTAGGTTTAAACGACGACCAATCGTGTTCAAATTTCTATAACACGATTCTAAGTAGTTACATGCCTAATTCTAGAAGACTATATATAAAGAGCTTATGTTAATCATGTGTGTATATCAGGGGCAAAGGTAAAGCTTGAGTGCAAGGGTCGTGAGAATCAGACAGTGACACTGACTAAAGAAGCTGTGACAGACAAATCCGGAAACTACGAGATGGAAGTTATGGGAGACCACGAAGAGGAAGTGTGTGAGATTGTCCTTGTCCAGTCACCTGACGCAGAATGTAGTGATGTGAACAACCAAGAGTTCCTTAGAAACGCAGCAAGGATCAGTCTCACGGCTAATGATGGGATTGTCTCCAACGAGACTCGAAGCATTAACCCACTTGGGTTCATGAGAAAGACTCCTCTCGCTGATTGTCCTCAAGCTTTCAAGGAGCTTGGTATCGTCCCTGACGTCACCTTCTGAGCTTAATATATATATAACCACATCCATTTATTTACACATCCATCTTTCAACAATTTTTTTTATGTAAGACATATTTCTCTCTTTTAAATATATGTCGTCTTCTGAGTTTAATTTTCTAACAAGGTTCATCTGTGTTTTTATACGATGTTTTGTGTTGCAAGTTTTTTTGGAGTTTTTTAAAGAATGATTTGAGTATGTTCCAATATTTATTTTTTACGGCTTTCTAATGAAACACGTATACGCGATAAGTTGATGTAGAAAAATATCTGCGGGGTGATTTCAAAAATAACCCACAAATCTTGGTCAATTGCAAATCTAACCCTTTTTCTCTTCATTNTTTTCTCTTCATTTTTCAAAATACCATATTTTACCCTTCTCCAAAACTCATATTTACC
>OVAN01002730.1:0-31990 GCA_900406275.1 Anastatica hierochuntica
GATAATTTTAGTCACAAATTATATAAGTTTAAGTCAATACTAATTCTTGAACTTTAGTTGCTTTTGTCAACAAGATTAGGTTTAAATTTGGTACATGTTCTGTCTCTGTATAGCTATCTGATTTTTTTTGAACTGTCTCTTTTTTGTCTCTTTTTCATACATGTTCTGTCTATGTTGCTATCTGATTATAGCTATATGATTTCGTTTGTTTCTTTTTTTGTCTCTTTTTAATACTTGTTATGTCTATGTTGCTATCTGATTTCAACTATATGATTTTGTTTGAATTCTTTCTAATATGAAATTTTTTTCTTTGACTTTATCTCTGCTAAGTTTTAATTTATCATTTGGTACATGTTCTGCCTATGTGTAGCTATTTGTTTTTTTTTTGTTGAAATCTTTCTTTTTTTGTCTCTTTTTCATACATGTTGTGTCTATGTTGCTATCTGATTATAGTTATATGATTTTGTTTGTTTCTTTTTTAGCTCTTTTTAATACTTGTTATGTCTATGTTGCTATCTGATTTCAGCTATTCGATTTTGTTTGAATTCTTTCTAATATGAAATTTTGTTCTTTGAGTAGATTCCTCACCAGCTGCTAACAAACCGACTCTCCATTGACTGTCCCCATGAGATATGGTCTGTCATTGAAGGTTAGCCAATCAGATTTTCGCTATACGAGTTTGAAACAATCACAGGTTTGAACTGTGGTCCTCTTCCAATCTCTATTGATGATGTGGATCATAGATAATTTTGGGCAAAATTGAATGTACCTCCTTCTATGGTCCTAAACTAAAAGAGCTTGATCTTTTGCTGGCAAAAGTAAAGAAATGAAGTTTTAATAAGCAACGAATTTTTGGTCTCCTGTATATCTTGTCCGTCGGCATTCATGGTATCTCACCATTTAGCAGAGTACCCCTCATCGATGCCAAGTTAGTTCTAGACGATGATGCATTCGAAAGACATCCATGAGGTCGTGTAGTTTTCACAAGCCTTGTAGAGTCAATAAAAGAGATGAGTTATGATGGTGACAAGAGTTACATAGTTCAAGGATGTGTGCATGCACTGCTTATTTGCGCATTTGAGTTTAACACTGGATTAGGAGAGCGATATGGAAAGATAATTGATGGAGCAGAAGTACCTTTGCTTGGGTGGCTCGGTTCACGGGAACGTCTACAAACATTTCTACACACAAGAGAAGCAACAACATAAGAGGGTAATTATTTATATGTTTGTCTTTCGTTTTGAACATCATTGAAACATGTAAGCAAGACTTAAATGTGAATTCTCTAACTGATTATGTTTTCATGTTTCTTTTGAAAAGGTCCGAGTAAGTCATATGGTGATGAAGTTTGTAACTGATATGTACCACCCTAGCTGGGGCATAGTCGCAATAGATCCACTATTGGATAGCTTACTGGTCGATATTATCAATGGATGTGTCGATTACACAACGTGGGATTCACCTCCACATTCTATTACAGAGAAGAGGGAAACCGTTTCACCTTCAGAAAAGGCTAAAGGTTCAAAGAAAAATAAAAGGGGGAAAGCAGCCTCTAAAAGACCATGAAAATGCTCAGGTTAGAAGTGATATACTAATGACTGAAACCATAACTGTTTAACGCGAAAATCACTTATCATTTTTCACATTTTTCGTAAATAGGAACATTTGAACAATAAGGTACCATTTACTCATGATGCTACATACCTTGGATTGCTTGAGGTAGTTAAAACTCTTGTAGAAAAAGTGGATAGGATAGGTGAATCATTAGCTGAGAAAGTAGGTTATGCGTTAGAGGCACACATCAATGCAAAAGAAAATGATTGGGGAAAAAATAGAAAGGTTGGAACAAAGGTTTGAAAATCAAAAAGGAAATGAAGATTGTAAAGATGAGGATGTCGAGTATGTTGTTGGAAATTAGAAAACAATAGTCGACGATGATGCCTTAGTAAGCTAACACTTTTCATGGCTTGGATAAGTATAATTCTATATAGTCTTGGATGGAAGTTTGGATAATATAACACTTTTCAGCCATTTAATTCATGATGTCTTGTAGATCCTAACATGTTTTTATTTTTAGTCATGGATGGTTCAAACAACTCAGAAGGTACCCAAAGTACAAGATGACAAGCAGCAAAATCCTCTGCCTCCACATCCAATTAACACCGTAGTGGACGTGATAGTAATGAAATCAAGGAAGAGAATTCAAGGCAAATCTAAAGGAAAAGATGTGCAGAATACTAAGTCGTCAAAGAAAGTGAAGAAAGATGCTGCTCCTTGTGGTGAGATCGTTTTCGCAAACAAAATCACAACGAAAATTTAAATTTATAAGCCTGTTTCCTAATAGTCACGAAATTCGCAAGTGCACGGATATGTCATTGTAGTACTTTGGGGTCGAACCACAACGAGCAAACCTTAGCTAGATAGATCTAAGCATTGAGAATACACACTCAAGCCTAATCTAAGAAAATAAGAGAGGTTGGTGTTTGTTTTGTTTTTCTTAATAATCTATAAACAAAAGCAAAACAAAAAAGTAAATAAATTAAATAGAAACAATAAACTTAAACAAAGAAAGCAAACATAAACTTAAAGGTGCAAACTTTAAATAAACTATAAACTAAAATGATGGACTAAGGGATATTGTAATGGATCCACTTAAAAAGATGGTAATAATGGAGTTAGTTCAAGCTATTGAGCACAAATCAATGACCAAAGACAATACTAGCCTAATCCACTTTTATGGCAAGAGGTCATTTCCTTATCAATCGCATTCGCTCAACTCTCGTTTGTTGCAAATTATAAATCGATTAGGAATAATTACGAACAAGCCCATGTAGTCACTAATCAATCTAGCAAAAAATTCTCATTGGCTAGATTTAAATAGCAAGTATTTGGTTCTCCTAGGCATTTCATCGAACACCTCTTGGGCGAGAAATGCATACAAGTCTAGATCTTAGATAGCTACTCTAAAACCTAGCATTAAGCACACCAAATCCTTTGGAAACCTAAGATTAGCTATCACTAACACGATATCACAACCTAATCTAAGTAGATCTAAAAATCCTTGGTTCAATCAAAAAGACTACTTACACAACATGAAGAAAAAGAAAAGAGATGAAGAGAAAGAGATAGATTTCATAGATAAAGATAGATGTTTGATCCAAAATACAAACTTAAAAAGAGAGACTCTTGATCTAAAAGATCAAGAGAGAAAGCATAAAAACTCAATCTTGAAGAAAGAGAATAGTTGTAAAAGTCTCGGATACATAAAACTAGGTTAAAGGGGTATTTATAGGTGAAATGAAGCTAGTTTTCTCGTCAATGTTTCCTTGCATCGACCCTAAGGAGGCTAGCATCAACCCAAGGGATGCTAGCATCGACGCTGGGTTGATGCTGGCTCACGTTGGATAGAAAGACTGTCAAGGGAGGCTAACATCGACCCAAGGTTGGCCAGCATCGACCCCTGATCGATGGTAGCCCTCCTTGACAGCTTGCGGCTCTTTTCTTCTCTATTTGCTAGCCTCCTTTGATCCCATCTTCTTCCATTACTTATAGCCTTTAAATCCCCTTGATTCTTTGTCCTTTTAGCCTCTATAATCCATCATTTCAAGCTCTTAATCTCCAAACGTTGTACCTACAAATGCAAAGAAAATGATATGCAAATGCAAAATGATCCTAAAATAGATTCTAGACTCAAACTTATGGATTTTAAGACTTATATGTAATATTTACAACCTAAATGCATTTAAAACATTAAAGAAATGAGCTTTAAAATGCATAAAAACCTATGCACATCAACTCCCCTGGACTTGTCCTTTGCTTGTCCTCAAGCAAACAACAAAGATCAAATCCGGAAGCGAGGTTTGAAAATGAGAATCCAAGCCAAAGTATGTCTAAAAATGCCTTCAAACCAATGTCCTAAATAGTAGTATTATAATGCACAAATCACAAATAATCAATGTACTTCGCCATACTCGTCACAAGAACTATCTCTAGGCACCTAAGTTAGATATCCACATATCATCTTATCCACTTATCCTTTAACATTTAATTAAGCTTATGGCGTGCAGTCTTTACTTATGGGCAAGAAGTCTCAATCCATTTGACTTTGAAATAAAAGGGGGTGGATGTTTAAAGAAGTATTTAAAGGAGGTTTCACTCAATTTTTGGTGGTGAGTTTCTCTCAAAAACAAGTAATGCAAGACATATGGCAAAATCAAGGTAGTGGCCGAACAACTTATNACTTTGAAATAAAAGGGGGTGGATGTTTAAAGAAGTATTTAAAGGAGGTTTCACTCAATTTTTGGTGGTGAGTTTCTCTCAAAAACAAGTAATGCAAGACATATGGCAAAATCAAGGTAGTGGCCGAACAACTTATGCATATAAAGCTATTGCTTCCACTAGGCTACAAATCCCTATTCCCATCAATTAACTACACTACCCGGATGTGTTTCCCTTCTTAAAGTTCTAGAGATTGAAACCCCACATGCTCTTTCTTAACAAGATTCTCAAGATTCCCAAGTGAGATCAACAACTCCCTTTTTTTGATTTTTGTTTAGCACTAAGAGACATTTTTTTTAATTCTATCAAACCCTTTGTTCTTCTAGCAATTCTCTTTAATGTTCTCTTATGGGTGCCACTATCACTAAATCAAAAACTTTGAATCATTTTTCTTTTTCTTGAAAATTCACTAGTGACTCTCTTAACAATTCTTAATCCTTGAGACTTATGCTAGGAACTTACAAGATTTTGGATCTCTTAGACTTTTTTCCTTAAATACTCTTTCCCTTATATTTTCTCATCTATGCTTGCATAAATTCTCAATCAAGAACAACCTTCTGAAGCTTTTGACACTAGACTCACCAAGAACAACTCTCAAACCCATGTATAAATTGAAAGACCCCTTTCTAAAATCTAGTTAACCTTAAAATGAGACTAACTCGAAGGAAGCACTAGACTTTGTCATTCAATTTCAATTTACACGAGTTTTTTCCCATATGTGCATTTTTTCGAAAGAGGCCTCACATTAAAACAATAAGGAAGGTCTAAAAAGAAAGATTTTGGGTTTCCAATGTGGGATAACTACTCTTAAAATGAGAGTAGCCACTTGTGTTAAGAAGAGTGGTAAAATAAGGTCAAAACATAACTCAAGTGTAGTGTTTTACCATGGAAGAGTACTTCAAGACCATAAGCAAGAAAAACTAATTCCAATTAAGTTCACTTAGATGGGATATGTTTCAAATCCAATATGCTTCAATTTTCACAAAGCTTCGAGAAGCCAATTCAAAGCATGAATTTTCCAAAATTTCTAAATGGTTTAAGCATCACAATACTACTAATGAGGACATTGAATTGTAAGCATGACTAAGTCTACTTACAAGGCAAGGTTCTCTATGTAAAAATGTAATCCTATATGCTCTAACCACCTAAGTATTCACAAATGGATGCAAATATATGAAAATTTTTGAAAACAATTTTTGAATCATAATTGTCTACAATGCATGACTAAAATATGGAAAAAGGAAAACATCAAGATGAAAATAAGAATTAGTTCCAAGGCTCCTCCCCCGGACTTAAGTTTCACCGTCCCATTGAATTCTAAGCCGTGAGATTTACCTTAAGAATAAACAAAGAAGACCGAAAATATGAGATGATATTCACAATGGTTGTAGGTTGTACCTCTTTCTTCTAAGGTGAGCTTAGTGTGGTGGATTCTCTCCTCTTCCTAGTTCGCTTGTATGTCTTCATGTTGGGGTCGTTTCTTATGTGCTCTCTCATCTCCACCTAAGAGACTAGAGCTTCCACGGCTAGTGGGGTATTTGCTTGAGCAACGCTTTCTTCCGTTTATCCACTCCCCAACTCCTCATGTCTCATTTGGCTATGTGCCCCAATGAATTGCCTCCTTAGGTCTTCAATGTCACGTTTCACCTTTTCCTCAAATGATCTCCTTTCTTCTTGTATAGCCTTTAGGAGTTCCTTCTCTCTCCTTGTTTGTGGAACGAATGGAATTGGATTGTTGGTGGTGCTTGTGGCGACGATGGAACCGTCTGCACTTGACTCCCCATGAGCTCGTATCATCCTCATTTCACTTGAAGCTTCCGTTTCATCCTCTCTACCCGAATGCACGAAGATGATATTGTTCAATGAGCTTATGTTTGTTAGCTCATCGAAAGGAAGACTTAAATATACCCTCTTTCCGGTATTGAATTCATTGAAGAGATACTTTATCTCCTTGGTTGTCTTATTGATTAGGATGAAACGCCAATTTATGAGGTCTCTAAGACCTATGGGATCTCTCACCAAGCTTGGTTCTCCTAACGGTATTTGAGCTCTCTTGAATAACAGCGTTGAGAAATTCCGGAAGAAAATTGTTGGAAGGGTCATTGTCTTAACCCATTTACCTTGGAAGCTCGCCATGTGTCTAAGGAAGAGTACCGCTATATTGATGTTTGAACCAAAATCATCATCCTCTGCATATTCCTTCCATTGCTCTAAATCTTCCTTTAGCCCTCAAAATAGAAGAAGCACTTCGCTTCGGTGTGTCGTGCCAATCTCGGTCCTAGCAAAAAGCGTGTTGGCCAATAGCTTTTGGACATATTTTATTACCGAGTTTCTTATTCTCGAAGACTTGGGATTTGCTTTTGTGAATGGTCCATTGACTATGAGGTCCCAAAAAGCGTTGATTCTGTCCCAATACGGGAACTTAGCTTCCTCCGCTTGTGGTAGATCATATGCCTTGCAAACCTCAAAGATGCTCATTGAGTATTCCTTGTCCCTTATCTTGAAGTTGAGATACCCATATATTGACTTTGGTCGTGATGGTGCATTGTAGACCATTTTCATCGTGGCAAGAAAATCTTTCACTTCTTCCTCATAGAGGGTTTTGCTCATGTCAATGAAACATTGGAGATTCATTCCTTCAAGTAGATATCATACTTCTTCATAAAGCCCCATAGCTTGCAATAGCCTTTTCCCCATGAATTTTGTAGGCTCAAAGTGTACTCTTTCAAAGAATCTCTTTTCTTCTCTCTCTTCCTCACTCCAAGAGGCATCTTCGATTTCTAATGCATTAGGTGGAGGTGTTCTTGAGACCGGGTGCCTCACGGTTGGCCGCCCTTGAGGAGTGGTTTTGGGTGGCATCAGTGCTCTTTTTGAACTTGTTGCTCCCTTCAGAGGTAGAAGCTTGTTTGGATTTCCCTTTTTGAAGTTGAGCTTCTTTTCTACCTCTTGCGTTTGGTGTCATTATGCTTGTTCACTCAATTGATTCCTATATTGAAAGAATGTATATATGTAAGTTCCAAAAAATTTTATGGCTAAAAATTCTTGAATTCAAAAAGGTTCAAATGTCAAAGAACATTCTCAAGACATCAAAGAACTTAAGATTAAGTGAAATAGATAACTCAAGATGCCCAAAATATAAAGAATTACAAATTTTCGAATTTTGAAAATTATTCACGTCACCAATCCAAAACCAGAGATTAAAATGGTCATAACTTTGTTTTTGCTCAATGGAATTGCAAAATTCTTGTTGGGAACTTCATATCTATCCTTAGGCTATCATTTGAGATCATCAAATCATTCAAATGCATGAAATTTTGAAAAAGTTACTATTCTTGTTCAAGAACACTTCAAGAACACTTCAAGAACACATTTTTCCAAAATTTCCAAATAAGCACTAAATCTTCTAATCTAAGCCATAAATCTTCATTCCCATGCATTCTCTAAGCTATTCTAACTATAAGCACAACTTATTTCAAGCTTAGAACTCCAAGATTAAAGAACCCTAGAATCTATGAAAGCTTCACCATTTCTTCAAAATTGAAAGATTAGAGACATACCTTAGGTTCCTAAGAGATAAATGCAAATGAGAGAATAACTTAGAAAATCAAGTTCAAAATTTTTGAAAATCCTTGGAGGAATTTTCGATTATCTTCAAGCAAATGAGAGAGAAAGAGTTTCTTGCTAAGTGTTTAAGAGAGAGAGAGAGAAAAAGAATGGCAATGAAAGAAAGAAGCTACTAAAACATGTGTTTTAATAAAATATTTGCAAATTACTCCCCTTTCTCTTCATTTCTCAACAACTTGCTCAACATTTTAAAAATTAAGGATAGTGCTAGAATCTTTTCGGGAATCCGTCTGGTAGATGCTCCGTTCATTGTCACAATCCTATAAACCAAAATCACAAAACTCATATTAGATACTAAGCATATAATATAGAAAATTGAAATTAAAGGTGTTTATTTATTTGACAAAGTGAGTTTTTCTTCTTGGGAATGCCTCCCAAGGGCGCTTGTTTAGAGTCATCAGCTTGACTTTGAAGCGGTCTATGGCGATGGTGCATCGAGGAGGATGAGACAACTCGCTCCCTCTAGTAGTGTATCCGCTAAGTATGGCTTACATCTTTGCCCATTCACCCTGAATTCTTCTCCGGAACAGTTCCTTAGAGTAATTGAACCATATGGCATTACTTCTTCAACCTCAAAAGGACTCGACCATTTTGACTTCAATTTCCCCGGAAAGAGTTTGTACCGAGAGTTGAAGAATAGAAATTTATCTCCTTTCTTGAACTCCCTCTTGATGATCTTCTTATCGTGGAAAGGCTTTGTCTTTTCCTTGTAGATTTTTGAGCTCTCATAAGCACTTTGCTTCAAGTTCTCAAGTTCTTCTAATTGCACTAATCTTCTTTTCGCGACTTCCTTGTAATCGAAATTTAGCTTCCTTGTAGTCCAAAGTGTTTTGTGTTCCAACTCAATAGGTAAGTGGCAAGATTTCCCATAGATAAGGTTTAATGGCGTTGTCCCAATAGGCATCTTGAATGTCGTTCTATATGTCCAAAGTGCATAATCAAACTTGGTAGACCAATCTTTCCTATTCACTCCAATTGTCTTCTCTTGTATTTCCTTGATTTGGTGATTGGATAACTCTACTTGTTCGAAAGTTTGAGGGTGGTATGATGTTGCCACTTTATGTTTCACTCCATTAGCTTTAAAGAGATTATCAAAAACCTTGTTGATGAAGTGACTTCCACCATCACTTATCACTATCCTTGGAGTGTCATACCTAGGAAAAATGATCGTTTTGAAGAGCTTGATCACTACCTTTACTTCATTTGTCGGGCTTGCTATTGCTTCTATCCACTTGGAGACATAGTCGACCACAACTCAAATGTAGAAGTTTATATTCAATTTAGGGAAAGGTCCCATAAATTCTATTCCCCCACACATCATAAATCTCCACTTCAAAAATAGGATTCAATTGCATCTCATTTCTCTTCGTTATATTTCCTCTTCTTTGACAAGCATCACACTTGGAGACAACTTCATGTGCATCCTTGAATATTGTAGGCCACCAAAATCCCGCTTGTAAGGCCTTTTGAACCGGCTTGAAAGTGGCAAAGTGTCCACCATAGTTAGCACTATGACATTTGGTGATTATTTCTTTAGCTTCTTCCTCCGAAACACATCTCTTATATAATTGATCCTTGCATTGCTTGTGGAGGAAAGGATCATCCCAATAGTAGGACTTCAGATCTTGGTAAAACTTCTTTTTCCCATAAGTCCCCATATCCGGTGGCTCTTTTCCACTCACTAGGTAATTGATAAAATCGGCATACCAAGGAGTTGTAGTGGTCACCGCACTCGCATTCTCTTCCTCCCATTGTTTGAGATTTCCATCAATGAGGAAGAATGTTTCCACTGAGTTGATTTGTTCTTCCGGGAGTGAGTCATTAATCGGTAGTCCATCATCAATTTTCATCCTTGACAAGTGATCCGCCTCTCCATTCTCAATCCTTTTTTGTCTTTAATTTCAACATCAAATTCTTGTAGGAGGAGAATCCATCTCAACAACATTGGCTTAGCATCCTTCTTCACCAATAAGTTTCTCAAAGCAGCGTGATCCGTGTATATTATCACCTTTGATCTCACTTTATATGAAAAAACTTCTCAAAGGCAAACACTATGGCTAAGAGCTCCTTCTCCATTGTGGCATACTTGGTTTGAGTCTCATCCAACGTCTTGCTCGCATAGTAGATTACGTGAAGTTTCTTATCCTTCATTTGTCCCAAAACCGCTCCAACCGCGAAATCAACTACATCACACATGATCTCGAAAGGTAATTCCCAATTTGAAGTTTGTACGATTGGAGCCGAAACCAAAGCTTCCTTGATTTTCCCAAAAAGCCTTCATACACGCTTCATCAAACTTAAAGGGTATGTCCTTGCATAGAAGCCTTGTCATTGGTCTTGCGATTTGTCATAAATCTTTGATAAACCTTCTATAGAAACCCGCGTGTCATAGGAAACTCCGAATTCCTTTAATCAATCTTGGTGGCTGTAAATGCATCGTCGCCTCAATCTTCGCTTTATCAACTTCAATCCCCTTCTTGGAGATTTTATGCCCGAGTACTATCCCTTCTTGTACCATGAAGTGACATTACTCCTAATTTAGCACGAGATTGGTTTCATCGCATCTCTTCAATACCCTGCATAGATTAAAAAGACATCCACCAAAGGAGTCTCCATAGACGGAAAATCTTCCATGAAGACCTCCATACACTCTTCAATCAAGTTATCAAATATGAACATCATGCATCTTTGAAAAGTAGCAGGAGCATTGCAAAGACCGAAAGACATTCTCCTATAATCATATGTACCATAAGGGTAAGTAAATGTGGTTTTCTCTTGGTCTCTAGGGTGGATGGGTATTTGGAAGACACCGGAATAACCGTCTAAAAAGCAATAGTAAGATTAATTTGCTAATTTTTCTAACATTTGATCAATGAAACGTAACAGGAAGTGATCTTTCCTAGTCGATGCATTAAGCTTTCTATAGTCAACACACATCGTATGTCCCGTTATAGTTCTAGTAGTGATTAGCTCATCTTTGTCATTCTTAACTACCGTAACCCCTCCTTTCTTGGGTACAACCTGCACGGGAGAGACCCATGTGCTAGTCGAGATATGATATATTATGTTTGACACAAGGAGTTTCAAGATTTCCTTGCAGACCACATCTTTTAAGTTAGGGTTAAGCCTTCTTTGGGGTTCAATTGAGGTCTTAGACTCGTCTTCTAAATGAATCATATGCATTCACAAAGATTGGGGGATACCCTTGATATCATCTAGTGAGTAACCTATTGCTTTCTTATACTTCTTCAATTCATTCATAAGCCATTTGGTTTCACTTTCATTTAGGTTATCATTTATGATCACGGGATAAGTAGAATTAGGACCAAGAATCGCGTACCTTAGCCCTTCTGGAAGTGGTTTCAAATCCACCTTAGGTGCCTTAAGCTCACTCCAATTCGAATCATCCTTGTTTTCGTCCTTCTCCTCTTTTGGTCTTGGTTCATCTTTTCCTAGCTTCAATGCTAGTAGTTCACTTGGTTCCATTAGTTGAGCATCTAGTATCTTTTGTATTTCGTGGATTCATTTGAGAGGATTGCATCTGATCCCTTTTCGTAGATTAATACTACTTCCAATCCATCTTCTATGTATAGCTCTTCTAGCTCTCCAGAAAAATCATCATCAAGGCATTCAATGGAGAAAGCGGCTCCATCTATAGTTGGCTTCTTCATAACATCCAAGATGCTGAAATTCAATATCAAATCTCCAAGATGAAGATCTATATTTCCTCCCCTTATATCAATTATGGCTCCCGCGGTTGAAAGAAAAGGTCTTCCAAGAATGATGGGGTTCAAGGGTTCTTCATCCATTTCCAAGACCACAAAGTCCGTTCGAACCACGCAATTTCCAATCATCAATGTCAAATCTTCAAGAATACCATGTGGATATCGAATAGATCTATCCGCCAATATCAATTGGATCATTGTTGGCTTAAAATTCGTGTAGCCAAGCCTCTTAGAGACCGTCAAGGGAATTAAGCTCACACTTGCTCCTAAATCAACCAAACATTTCCCAAAGGTCATGTGCTTCAAAGTACAAGGCAAGGTGAAACTTCTGGGGTCTCTTCTCTGGGTGGGAAGTTTGTTTTTGAATGATAGCACTACATTCATGAATCACAACTTCCATGACAGAATCTATTCTTTTTTTCCTCGTGATGATATCCTTTAGCACTTTGTTCACTATGGGGTTATCTTGGAACCACTCCATGAACGGTATGGATACCACTAGTCCTCCCATATGATCTTTTATCTTTTGGTACCTAGCCGCCAAAATTTGCTTCTTAAATCTTCCCGGAAAGGGTAAATTTAACTCATCAATAGGAACATTAGTGTCGGTGGGCATGTAATTCCTTTTCTTTTTTTGACATGGAGGAGGTTTTTCCTTGGGACCCTTCTCTTGAATCTTAGGCACCTCTTTAGGTGCCTCTTCCTTCTCGGTTTCTTCTTCATTCTCATCTTGCTCTTCTTCATCTAGAGGCATTTGATCATTTTCAATCTTTTATCACTCGGTTTCATTCTTCTTAGGCTCGACCTCTTGAGTCCTCGGAGGTAATTGCTTCCGCTTCTCAAAGTCACGGCATGTAAAAGCTCCTTCGGGTTAATCTCACACTTACCGGGTATACTACCCGTCCGAAACTCATGTTTAGAAGCTAGTTCTGCTATTTGATGCTCTATACCCTTCACATAGTTAGCAAGATTATCATAATTCTCAAATAACTTCACGTAATTCCCATGAATCTCGTGGTCTAACGCATAAAATTTATTGTTCAAGTCTCTCCTAATCTCCGCATTTCCAATCACATATTCTTTTATCAAGGAAAGCATGTCTTCTACCGTAGAGTTGGTAGGCATCTTTGGAGTAGTGGGTGTTGTTGGAGTAATAGGAGTCTGTTCTCCTAAACTTGTTCTAGGCGATGATTCTTGTGAATAGCTCCCGTAGTAGCTTTCTTGAAAAAAACTCATCTCCTCTTGTTGATCAAAGAACCTTTCATCGATCCTTAGCTTCTTCTTCTTTGGTTTGAGGACCACTCTTGCTATTTCATCAATCTTTGCATTTAATTCCTCAAGGCATTTACCCTCAATATTCGATGTAAAACCAAAGCTCTCTTCTCCGGCATAACTCTTAGCCAAATTCTCGACCAATTTCTCTCCTTGAGCCGCGGTCAAGCTTGCAAAATTTCCATTTCTTGCGGTGTTCATAGCAAACCGAAAGTGTTGACGAACTCCCATATGGAAAAGCCTTAGAAGACTTCCTTGAGTGAATCCATGGCGAGGATAATTCCTCACATATCCATTGAACCTTTGCCAAGCTTCACCTAATGTCTCTTCAATTCCTTGCTCGAAATTAGCAATGCTATTCCGGAAGTTTGTAGTCCTCCAATATGAGTAGAATTGTCCAAGGAACCTCCTCTTGTATTTATCCCAAGTGGTTATAGAAGAGCTAACCACAGTCTTCTCCCATTGTGAAGCTTTATCCCCTAATGAGAACGATAAGAGAGATAGCTTCACATAATCTCCGGGGATTCCTTGAATCTTGGTTGTGTCACATAGCCTCTCAAAGTTTTCAAGTTGTCCGAGGGGGTTCTCCATGTCCAAACCAAAATATCTTACATTGTGGATCATGTTGATGAGACTAGAGTTTATTTCGTGATAGGGCATATCTCCTGGTGGGGGTCTTATTCCCCTCCTAGTGTTTCACGTCATTGGTGTATCAAAGTCACCAATAGTCTCCTCATATGCTCCCACTCCTCCAACTTCTTCTTGACATTGGTGATTCATCATCCTTGCAACAAAGCACAAACAAAAAGAAAAAGAAAATAGTTAAATAACTTGAAAAGTAAAGCTTAGTCTCAAACTTAAATGAAACCCCAAAGAAAATCTTAATCTAGCAATCGTGCTTCTCGACAACTGTGCCAAAAACTTGTTGATGAGATTTTTTTTGCAAACAAAATCACAACGGAGCTTTAAATTTATAAGCCCGTTTCCTAACAATCACATAATCCGCAAGTGCACGAATATGTCATTGTAGTATTTTGGGGTCGAACCACAAGGAGCAAACCTTAGCTAGAAAGATCTAAGCATTGGGAATACACACTCAAGCCTAATCTAAGCAAATAAGAGAGGTTGGTGTTTCTTTTGGTTTTCTTAATAATCTATAAACAAAAGCAAAGTAAGAAAGTAAACAACTTAGAAAGAAACAATAAACTTAAAAAAAGAAAGCAAACATAAACTTAAAGGTGCAAACTTTAAAGAAACTATAAACTAAGATGATGGACAAAGGGATGTTGTAATACATCCACTTAGAAAGATGATAATAGTGGTGTTAGATCAAGCTATTGAGCACTAGTTCATGACCAAAGGCAATACTAGCCTAATCCACTCTCATGGCAAGAGTCCATTTCCTTATCAATCGCATTTGATCAACTCTCATTTGTTGCAAATGATAAATCGATTAGGAATCATTAAAAACAAGTCCATGTAGTCTCTAATCAATCTAGCAAACAACTCTCATTGGCTAGATTGAAATACCAAGTATTTGGTTTTCCTAGGCATTTCATCGAACACCTCTCCGGCGAGAAATACATACAAGTCTAGATCTTAGTTAGCTGCTCTAAAACCTAGCATTAAGCACACCGAATCCTTTGGAAACCTAAGATTAACTATCCCTAACACTATATCACAACCTAACCTAAGTAGATCTAAACATCCTTGGTTCCATCAAAAAGACAACTTACACAACATGAAGAAAAAGAAAAGAAATGAAGAAAAAAAGATAGATTTCATAGATAAAGATAGATGTTTGATCCAAGATACAAAATTAAAAAGAGAGACTCTTGATCTAAAAGATCAAGAGAGAAAGCATAAAAACTCAATCTTGAAGAAGGAGAATAGTTGTAAAAGTCTTGGATACATAAAACTAGGTTAGAGGGGTATTTATAGGTGAAAGGAAGCTAGTTTTCTCGTCAATGTTGCCTGGCATCGACCCAAGGGAGTCTAGCATCGACTCCTTGGTCGATGCTGGCTCACGTTTGGCAACAAGACTGTCAAAGGAGGCTAGCATCGACCCAAGGTTGGCAAGCATCAACCCCTGGGTCGATGGTAGTCCTCCTTGACAACTTGTGGCTCTTTTCTTCTCCATTTGCTAGCCTCCTTTGATCCCATCTTCTTCCATTACTTTTAACCTTTAAATCCCCTTGATTCTTTGTCATTTTAGCCTCTAGAATCCATCATCTCAAGCTCTCAAATTGATCTCCAAAGTTTGTACCTACAAATGCAAAGAAAATGATATGCAAATGCAAAATGATCCTAAACTAGACTCTAGACTCTAACTTATGGATTCTAAGACTTATATGTAATATTTATGACCTAAATGCATCTAAAAAAATTGAAGAAATGAGCTTTAAAATGCATAAAAAACTATGCACATCACTCCTCCACTGAAGAAGGTAAAAAAGGAGCCTGCCATGCCTAAGAAGAAAAAGAAAACAAAGGTTTCAGGGATCCCTCATCTCCAAGACAAGTTACTCACTGAAGAGATATGGTTAGATGATGAAGATAGGGCAAGGTAAAATACTATTGAAGATGCATTGAGTGCATTAGAAGAAAAAGAAGCAACAGTTGTTGTTCTAAAGCCTAAAAGGAAACCGCAGCTTACAAGTAGTCAAGTGTTCCCATTCGAAAGGAACTCAACTGTGAAGCGAATAATACAAGGTTCGATCGCGTCCTCCTGTTTCTGTGATCCATTAGCTAAAATTGAGCAGTCTAAGTTGAAAAAGCTTTAGGAGTTTCTGCAAAGTAATAAGTAAGTACAACTTATGTCTTGAAACATTTATGCCTTAAATCATTCCAATAATGCATATGTTTGGCTTGCTGCTACTGTGAGTCTAAATCAATTTTGTTTTACATTCAGGGAAGATGATGGTGTTCCTATAAGCTGCTCAATTCCAACATTCTATGTGAAACTATGTATGCCTAGAAAACGCTGGCCGACGACTGACTACGGTTGGCTCGCTCATACTGTGAGTATAAACTCCTTACACTCTTCACATCAATAGGTTTTCTCTGTATGCATTACTCTCAATCAACCACATCTTTTTTTTACAGCACTTGACATATGCTATGTACATGCTTCACCAACGATCAACTCGTGATCTGACACCATACCATTTCGGTATGATAGCATTTCTTGACCAATGGTTTGTGAGCACTTGGGTAAGGGACTACGCGTCCTTTGGTGAGGAAAACTTTAGTGGTCAATATCCGGAAGCTTTCACAATTGATAAGCAATGGGTTAAAGATGTGGATCTTCTAGACCTCTGTCATAACATCAACGGGTGCCACTAGGTAGCTCATGTAATAGACCTGTCGAATGCTGTAGTGAATGTGTATGATAGCATTCCTTCGGTGGTGACTAAGAAAAAGGATCTTGATGAGCAGTGTGAGCCTTTCACAAAGATGATCCCGGCGTTGATTGATGTCATGGTACCTGCTTATGGGAGGAAAAAGAGTGCAAAGAAATGGTTGGTTCAAAGAGATAAGGATATACCAGAGAACAATGATCCTGGTGACTGTGGTGTGTACACGATCAAGTATATCGTGTGTCTCACCGTCAGATGTAACTATGAAGGGCTAAATGAAGAGAGAATTCAACCGCTCCGTATCAAGCTGGTCGGAGAGATTTATGATGAAGTTGGTGCCATTTAGTTACTAACAGTTCTTTTTTTTATGGTAGCAGTAGTTGAATTCATATCAAGTATATAAGTTTTTTTAAAGTAGGACTAATGTTTTCCTCAGTTATGCTCTAGATAGGAATGATTTATTGTTTGTTTGAATCTTTTGACTAAATCTTGAAGTTAAAACACATTTCAACTTTCTGCAATTTTCAACTTTGAATTCAGAAAAACATTTCAGGTCAGCTAAATCAAGTTATAAACAGATTTCAGGTAACACGTTTCAGAAATTAACGTTCCAGTTTAATGGAAAATATCATATTGTATAGTTAATGACACATTATACACTAATCTATATTTGCTTCTTCTTTAAGACAACGACCTTTCTTTTGATTTATATAACAAGTTTTTCTTCTTCAAGAACAAGTAGGAGCACCAAAGGTAGGCAATACGATGAACGATATCGACAACAAATTGATATAAACCGGAGATTTCGCGACATGGCGAACATGTTCAAGTTTTGGGATATCTCCAGTGACCGTTGGTTCCAAAGGGTTACGTTTAAGAGCATTGTCTTGCTTCAAAAGTTACCATCTTCTGAACTTAAATGATACTTTTCTCTGTTTAAATATCCATCCAAAGCTTTGCTTCCTACCCAATAAACCTTGCTTTTGATTGTCTCCAAGAAATTTTTCTTCTTCATTGTTTCTTCTTAATGTGTCAGCTAAATCAAGTTATAAACACATTTCAGGTAACACATTTCACAAATTAATGTTCCAGTTTAATGGCATTTGCAATACTATCGTCTCTTATATATGCTAAAAGGCATTTGCAATACCTTCGTCTCTTATATATGCAGACTCTTGAAAAACATTAGAAGCACCATAAGCTTTTAACCAGCCAGGTAAATGAAAAAAACAATAAGCGAAGATAAACTATAATGCTTCAAATTGTTTCAAATATGTCTCTACATAGTTTACTCCATAATTACTAATCACCTAACCCATAGGACATGCATTTACATTGTGACCAGCTTGATTACATTGGGAACATGTGTGTTCTTTCCTCGGACATTTTTTCTCTACGGCTTTTTCCAGACGAAGATTTATATCTCAAATATTTGGGTCTTCCAGGGGGTTGGCGAATCTCCGGAGGCAAACAAACTCTTAAGGAAATATCATCTGATACAGAAGTGGCAGTATCTCACAGCATAATGGCGTTAGAATAAGCATTATATAAATATGTTTTACAATAGTATGGATGAAAAAGAGAAATCCTAGATACTTTCATAGCTTCAGCAACTGCGATAGCATGCACACACAGTAATTTCTCTACATCAAATCGGCAGCATGAACACGTCCTACGCATCAGATTAACCACATTCAAAGACGACACACCACTTACTTGATATTGATGCTCGTCTATCTTTCGAACATTCAATGTCTTTTCCTAAGGTACATGTCCCTGTTATAATTAGAGAATGATCAAATGTCATGTAGAATATGAAAGTCATATGAAATATAAGTGTTAGTTACCTCTAATAGTTTTTCAACACCACATGTAAGAGTGGTTCGTAGTAGGCTAGCATCATGTTTCCGTGTCGAGAACTAGCATGTCATCATCATTCTAATAGCCTCTAATAAACATACAATGGGTAAAGTTCATGCGTCAAACAAAGCTCTGTTATTGGACTCAACAATGTTTGTCGTAGTTAAGTTATATCTGTCTCCAGGAAAATGTGCACGAGCCCACTTACACACATCTGACCGAACCAAGTACTCATGTAGTGCCTCATTTTGATCTTTGATCTCATCAAATAAAGTTTCAAAATCTGAAATTCCGTATGCATTGGCTGCCCTTTTAACTAATCTGAACACATCACGACCTCTGAACCACACTACTATGTTTTTTATAAGTGGTAAGTGCACAATCCACGACTCGCCTTCGGGTAGATCTCCGCAATGGCATTGCCTGTCAATTTATGCCTATCTTATATTATTGAAAGTCCTTCATCATCTGGTATGACGCAATTTAGTTGCCGAAAAGACCATCTCCATGACTCATCATTTTTCGTATCAACTACTACAAAAGTGATGGGAAAAATCTGAAAATTTCTATCCTGCGGTGTTGCTATTAGAAGTGTTCCTTTGTACTTACCTTGGTCAACAACTACAACCTTCCTCATGTAAGGAAATCACTAATGCTAGCTCCAAAAGCGATGAAGAGGTACTTGAATCCGTTATTTGCGTCTACTTCCAAGCACGTAAGTGTTCTTGGATTTGATTTTCGAATTGTGTGTAAATAAACTGGTAACTCTTGGTACCCACTCTCTGCAGAACCTCTGACCATTTCTCGTGCTTTTTTGAGAGTACGATGTGCTTTCCAATATTCGATCTGCAGTGAATCACGTAAATTATGTCAACGATGTATGTAATAACTAAACTTAAAATTTGTTTAAACTACCTTGATCCCGAAAGTCTTGTTGAGCGATTATGCCGCATGATTTCGAAGAAACGACTTCTCCACTCCGCCAATAAAATCAACATACAACCTGTCAAGTTTTTCAAGAGTGGCATGTCTCGAACGTGCCGACCGCTCTGTTACAGAATATGTATGTTCAACATCATAAACACGAATAGTAAATTGTGGAGTATCTCTTACCGGCAATGCTCTAAGCTTTAACTACACCCCTATACCCAGCATTTGACTATTAGAAGACTCAGTGTTTATATATCAACGTCGTAGTCAAATTTATTTACCACAGTTAAAATCTTTAACCTCTCTTCCAAGGCATCTCTAGTTTCATAACATTGACCAACTGATAGGCTCAACGAATTTAGGTTAAGCTATGTTCGCGGAATATCTTCCACTGATTTCTTTGCTTGTATCCTTGAACCTTTCTTCTCAGTTGAAACTGTAGCATTATTATGATCTTCTTCTGGTAATACCCCGTATAAACTAAAATCTTCATCGCCAGACAAAGCGCCATCTGAATCGTCACAGTAATCAAAACGATCTCCTTCTTCATCGTCATCTGAGTTTGCGATATTGTCATTATTGGTCTCGTCGAAACTAGAAACCATTTTATCCGTAATGGAGACACATAATCTTATCTGAGCAGACTTGGTTTGGCGCAAAAAAAGCTTGCAATTGTCGCAGATTTCCCACTTTTATGGGAGGCGTATCGTTCGTAAGTTTTATCCTACTCGATTTCGGTAACAAATAGCTCAAGCCCACCTCGAGTAACCTCTAATCCAGATTGTAATCTTCAAACACCATGTCTATGAATTCTCCAAATGAAGAATTATAATTTGTTGGAAATATTTTGCTACCTCTCTCATTGTTGACATGAAACATCCAACGCCCTTTCTCGAATTCTCAATTACCGCATAAGGCTATGATTTAATCCATCGACTTCGTAAAAAAATTAGGTTTCATTCTCAGTTTTTAAAGAACGTGATGTATGAATAACTGATGCGTTTTTCAGAAAATAGATTTTTAAAAAATTATTATTTGTTAAACAATTTTCGTTTAAATTTTGAAAAAAATACAATTTATTCTTTTTTAGTTCTTAATTTTTACCACGTCGTAGAAAGTATATTTTTCCAATTTAATAACGAAAACACGATTTAAATTTGAAAATAATAACTAGTGACAAAAATTTAGGGAAATATTAGTTAGTTATCAAATTTGAGATATTTTCGTTGGTTAATTAACGAAAATACATATCTGTTTAAAAAAACAGCCACCAAATAAAATCACAAAATATGTTTAACTAAACTACCACCAAATAAACGTACATTGTAGTTAATACATTTCACATCTTTAATAAGCAAAAGTCTGCCATCATAGCGTCATAACATATTAAGTTCGTCACCAAATGGTTAAAAGTCTGTTGTGTCATAAATGTTATTACAATAATTTGTTAGAAGAGTTTTTGTGCAGCAATCTTTTGATAAAGTCTGCCACCATGTGAAATAAATTCGCTGCCAAGTAAAACCATAAATCTATTGGTTTGAAAATAAGTATGATTATTTAGTATGTCTTAGGGATATAAATCTATCGTATTCCAATATTTCTGTCATCAAGTTACCAAAAAACTGTTATGCAACTCCATGATGAATATCACTTCTTAGAAAATTTGTCATACGAATAAAAGCTGTCACGTCGTGTGGCAGTTTTTCGAACATAAATCTGTCTACGATATAACTCTGTCTAAAAAAATTGTCATATGTAATAAATCTATCATTCTTCGAAAAATCTGTCAGTTAGCCACACAAGTTTTTCACGACAGATTTGTTGGCGGGATCGGAAAATTTATGTCGTTTTAGTAATTTTTTAAATGGTATTTTTGACAACTAATATTTCGATTACAAAAGATTATAGCAGCATTTTAGGTACAAAAACATTTTAGTAATTAAAAAAATATGTGTCAATTTAGTCGTAAACAAATCTTTTTGAGTCATTTAAGTAATCTTCCCATTATTATTTTGTATCAAAAACCTAACTAATTAAAAGGGCTTAATTGTGGCATTAGGAGCTATCCACATAAGCAATCTGAGAAGCTTTCACATTGTGACACGTCAGCTAAATAACTCTCCTTTAAAAAACAAGTAATTATCGTCAACAAAAACAACGTTTTGGTGAGAGGTTGTGGTAGTACATCTCATTTGGGCTGAAAAAGACGTGGGCCCACTATAGAGACACCCAAAAGTCTACCGAGAATTTTTTCACTTTTTGCATCTGTTTTTTTTTTACGGCGTGTTTGTCTGTTATGCTCTTTGTCTTCCCCCATTGCCTTATCGTATCCCTATGTTTGTAACCTTTTTAACCATTAAGCCATGGTCATTTATCATCTTCTTTGTCCATTTCTCCATTTGAAATTAACGTTGTCAATGACCACTCATCCCATGTTAAACACTTCATCCCCTGTTTATAAAGCAACTCGTTTTCATCTATCCACTCACCCAAACAAACCATGATAATCAAAGGTCTCGGCACACCCACTGAGTTTTCATCTTTCTGAGAAACTGAATACCCTATTCTGTAATGAAATTGTTTGTTCGACTGATCTACTTCTGGGAAGCCAGTAATTTTAAAAAGGGATCATGCTCTTGGGTGTCCAACTGCTCATCGATTCAAAGGTACGTTATACACTATCTTCTCTGATTACATGGTCAAACCCTCTGCATAAGCAGAAAGGTACAACCCACAACCAGGTTTCATTCCTGCAAATCATGGACAGAGAGAACGTCTCACTGGATCACGAGGATGATGGCGAGAGACAGCAAGTACAAGGAGCGGGCTCATGCCTCAATCAATCAATAAGAAGCGTGTAGCTGCTAGAAAGAAACGTCTTGTGACAATCCAAATAAAGCCCTTTAAGAGAAGGTGCATAAGGTCCACGATCATCATATGGACAAGAGTCATGGTGATTTTGAATCTATAAGACTATAATGCTACTAAGCCTCGCTCTCCACAGCTCGAGTAATCCAACATCATCCCTCTCGCATGCATGTTTTAGAGACTCAAGCATAGTATCACCGACTTCAGAAGCATATCACAACACAAAATATCGATAAAAAAATTGCGAAGGAGCCAAAAAATGATGACAAGGATTACCAAACTAAGGTATTCGTGCTTCTCTTTGCCTATTCTAAAGTTATTTTGATATGCACTACCACCAGAGAAATATCTTGATCAAAATCGGAGGAAAGCTAAATGCGCACTGATATTTAGTAGAGTTCATGAATTCTTCTTAGTTACAACATAAAGAAAAGAAGACCATATCAGTCTCCTGTAGAACAAAACGCATGTCGACCAAAATCTCCACAAGAGCATCACCCAAATCGGATGAATCTGAGGCTGGCAATGGCATCAGTTCAAGAGACTGGATTTAGGCGCGAAGAGAATAAGGGTTCTGGTTACTATAATTGACGGTTTAGGGTTTATCAAATCGAACACCATAAAAGAGGAAAAAAGAGGGTTTCGCGAATATGGAGACATAAAAGCTGAGCTAAAATAAAAAGTGGTTGTTCTCTTTAGATTCTGTGAGCAGCCATGGATGTTCGATGAAGAGAGATCTTAGAAAAAGAGATGTCGGTGGAGTGAGAAATATAAAACACATCTTCTTGAGTAGAATGTTCCTTATTTACTATTAGTCCGCTCTGTTTTTACGGTTATACCAATTCACCTATTATTTTAGATCAGCACAATGAAAACCATAATTTTCTATATTACAATCATATTTTATATAGATTTATGAGATTCGCTATGGTAATTAAAAGATGTTGTTATGACGATTTTAAATTAGTTTATAATTTTCTGGATATTTTCACTTCTTTATCTATAGCTCAAAAATTTTATTTTCATGTGATACAACGAAAACCTTCAAGTTCTTAAATAATTTGTCATATTCTATTAGAGTGCTAAATTATATTTAGTCAATTGTACATTATATGTTTATAGTGGAACATTTTGGTGAAAAAAAAATCGATGAGTTAATCTCATGGTTTATTTCTTTGTAATCTACTAGGTAAATATCCGCACAATGTTGCGCGTTATTTTTATTAAATAACATATATGAGTTTAAAAACATAGAATAAGTAGATACTAAAATTTATATAAAAATAAAAAATACACTAAAATTTTATTAGTGAACATTAAACATAGAAAATTGTAAAATAATTTCATTTATATCATACATACTTCATAAATGTTAGAAATTTTATAAGACTATAAATATTATGAATTTTAAATCTTTATACTTTGTGCTAATAGAAAATAAAAATATCACATTTGAAAATTTAATTTATAAAATTTATTAACCATATAAATCGTAAACTGTCAACCACATTTTTATAATGTTGGAAAGTAATACTAAAAGTATCCTTTTTCCAAACTTCTAACTTATTTTTATTTATAGCCCAATCAACTTTAACCAAATATATTATTTAGTTTCATATGGTTTAATAATATAATTTATAAGTTTTAAATGAAATTTGACTTTTGGATTTTAAATTGTTATTTATAACTATTTATAGTATAAAATTTAATTGAAAATTTTAGTAGAAAACAAAAAAAATCAAATTTTATATTTAATTACAAAATACAATAGAAAACAAACAATAGTTCAAATAAATCGTATGATAGCTGTAAGATAGAAAAATATAAAAACTTAGTATATACATTTCTTTGCATATATGTGAATACAGTGTCTGTACAATTTATTTTAATCGCTTTAATATTTTACAATATAAAATATATAAAAGAATACATCACTAGAAAACAAGGATTTGATATTAATACTAAACATGAAAACAAGATAATCTAAAAAATCTATTACCAGTAAAAATTGATGTTAATTGGTGGTATCATTGTCGAGATATGACTTTAAAGGAGAAAAGCCCGTTGTGTTGTAAGAGAAACTTTTATGTTTTAGACTTAGAGAAACTCATAAACATATCTACTTTTAGTTAGTAAGAAAATTTTCAATAAGATTATGTGAAATATGTTCATAAAAAAATGATGCGACTTTGTCCCACTATCAATTTTTCAATAAATGCAATGGTGATTATTTATTCTTACAGCCAATAAATATTACAGATAAAGACACTTTGATATAATTAGAATTAATATAAAAATTGTTGAGAGTCTAATAAGAAATATCATAAACATGCGAACACAATTTACCAATTAATGTTAAAGAAAATTAAAAAAAACAGAAAAGTGAAATAATTTTTTGTTAACATATAAAGAAAACTCAGCAGATTTTATATTTTTAATATATTATACGAATGAACAAGCTTAATTAAAATATTTTCCCCACAAAGATGCAAAACAAAGTATTCAATTCTTAACATGGTATATGCACTCACAATCAAAATAATGTAAGAAACCTAATGATACCAAAGAGTAGTACTTGCACAGTTTCGGTTAAAAAAGTTAGCTAAAACGTTTTCTTGGCTGATAAAATTTTAAAATACTTGAAATTATTGGATTAAAAAATAGAAATTTAAAATCGTATAGAACAAATATTTTAAAGGATATTTTTTGTGGCTTCTCACATGGAATTTCAAATATTCATTAGTATCAGTCAATGTTAAATTTTAAAAAATAGAGAGTTTGAAATATAATATAAATGGAATTTAGTTGAGCTTATTGTACGCTATATCTTTATGTAAATATAGAATGGTTTAACCAAAAGAAAAAAAAAGAAAACAATTTTTTTTTTCATATGCATAAATACTTCAAAATTTAAACATATGTTATGGTGAAGGGAAAATTATTTGGAAAAATATTAAAAGAAACTATTACTAATAAATATTGAAGGTATATGATGGTAAGATGTTCCACAGTCTAATGAAAAATTATTTTAAACTTATATAAAAAGCATTTCATCACTCTCTATCAACCAAAAAAATTGTAAAAAATATTTCAATAAAGAATCAGATTGTAGACATTTGAATTGCATTATCTACAAAGATAATGTAGTTAAAATACGAGAAGTACACTAAAAAAGGGAAAAATGTAAGTTTTATATTTAAAAAATATAATTAAATATGATGAAATTAAAATTTAATATTGTAACGTATTTATTCATCTTGCTTATATATACTACAACTAATAAGTTCATTGTAGAATACATTAAAATAGCAACTTCCAATCAATTATTAATAATTAAAAATTTTTAATATATATTATAATTTAGATGCTATATTTTTAACATCATTCTAAAAGTTTTAGAATTTTGCAACTGAAATTGGAAAACAGACTGCGTGTAACGCGGTAAATTTTCTAATCTAACTAATTAAAAGGGACTAATTTAGGATTTTTAGCCCTATCCACCTAATCAAAGTCTAACCTCTTTTAAAGTTGTCACGTCATCATCTTCACAATTAAAAAAAAACATAACTTCTTAAATCAATCTTAATAGGAAAAAAATCAATAATAAAGAGATAGTTCAATCTTTGAGTTTCCTTATAAATTTATGTATTTCTCAGATCATCGAAACGAAAAATACGGCGATTCATCATCTTCTTCCACTGCTTCTATTTTCGTGATCCATCGTCTCCCCCAAAACCATTACTGCTTGAGTTTCCACTTTCCGCTAGACATCTCTTACGATTTTGTTAAAAGTTGAGGTATTTTTTACGGAGTTTCTTTTTGTCGTCATATCTATGCATAAAAAAATTTCTCCTTCCTCTATGAATCCACCCGAATTTTGAACCTGGCAGAGCTCACATGGGTAGAGGTCTTGACCAGAGGAACGAAGCATTTCTCTAGAGAGTTTATGTTGATGTGATCAAAAAATGAGTAAAGCTATTTAGATGCTTCACTGAAATCGAGCATGGCCTGAACAAGTCTAGGAAGTAAGTGTTATACCAAAAAGATAAAGATCAATACGCAGATTCATATGGTTTATTGAAACCAACTAAACTGGTTAATTGTTTTTTCAGTTATGTTTAAAGCCCTAACTCAGTATTGGAAGAAGAAATAGAGACATATAGTAAGGTGTTATAACTTGTGCAGCTCTGCTTTGTCGTGGCTATTGTGCAAGACTTGGTCAAGAAAAAGTAAGCTTTAAAATCAAGTCTACCAAGTGCTCGACGTTTTAAATTAAAGAGTGGATCGTGTGGGTTTATTGTGCCTACAAGTGTGTTGAATGGTGAGGGAATGATGTTATTCACTGTCACATAATTTTGTACGACACCACCGTTTTCCTGCACTATGAAAGTCTTGGAGCCATTGATATACCCATGAGGACTTATACAAGGAGAATCAGGAAGAAGAAGGAAGTAGCATATTTGGCTGATGCGTGCAGTTTTGGTGCCGAGAATGAGACTGAAGACTCGAGGACGATCTTTCTCCAACCGAGAGAATGATGTAGATATATATTTGAAATATTTCCAAATATCTTTAGTTAATTTTTAATTATTTATTTTAGTAATTATCTTAATTAGTTGGATTCCTAGGTAAGGGTTTGAATAGTTTTTAAAATTATCTGGTTTTCTTACAAATAGGTTTTTTAGGCCTATATTTGTATCCAGATTATTGATATTAATTATTAAAAGATTTTTCTAAAGAGGTTTATACAAACAACTGAGAAGACTACTCTCAACCCTGTTTTCGGTAGATCTGAGGATGTCAACGCATCCAGAAAGACATTGATTCTTAGGTATTCTTACCCCAAATAAGAATCTTTGTATCTATTTCGCTTTTGCCACATCATTTTCCCACTTTATCCGGACATCTTTAATGGCAATACTTGGTTCAACTCCAAGGTAAGAGATTTGAATAAATTGAATTCATCGGTTTTGTGTCTCTGTCGATCCAAATTCGTGTGGTCATCTCTACCAACCAATTTTTCACGTTGTTCTGAAAGTATTTGATGATATTAAGCTAGCGTGAAAGTTGGTTTGGTTTAGATTGCTCTTGAGGTGCTTTTGTTGGGGTAATTTTCCATTTGATCGCATTTGAATGTAGATTAAGAACGGGTCTACCTTGATTGGATCATTGATAGCTTCAATATAGTTTCCATTTTGATCACAATACACATTGGTATTCATTGCAACCGATCCTCCTTCTTAAAGTTCCAATATGGTCCGTTTTATTTTAATTTTGTCTCCGTAGACTCGCTTTTGTGTCTTAGGGTCTTTAAAGGTTATTACATGCATGAACTCCTCTAAAAAATTGTATGAAGTACAAGAAAACTTTTGCTACTTTCTTACTTGGCGGGAATTGTTTGGTCTGGTTGCAAAAATTGGCTTGGTTTGAGAATCGTTATAGCTCCAAGTGTGTTGGTGGTTTGGTTGATGGGATTGGGAAATAGGTTGGTCCAATGAGATTTTGGTGGAGGAAAAGCTACACCAGTTGGCATAGACATTTGTACCAGTTTGAGGCAATAAAGGGCTCATGGCCGGTGGAAATAGGAGACGGTCACGGATGGGTTGGGGCAAGGGGTTGCTTCCACCGGTCGTGGGAAGAAATTTAGCATTGACCTGTGGTGGAGTTGGCATGGACCGGTGGTAGGTTTGTTGAGGCGTGAGTCTTGGCATCGGGGGCGGAGGAATTCCACTGATTGGCGGAAAAACTATCATTGCGGCCGGTGGGATGTCTAGGAGGCGTATACGTGGTATATGATGCAATACGGGTTGATCAAGAAGCTGAGCTAGAACTAAGTGATAGTGAAGATTAAGAGAGCTTGGGAGATGAGCTGGAGTTGGCGAATTTCAAGCCTGAAGAAACTCAAGACCCATTCGTTTTCACTAATGGGCCTATTACCAGATCTCAGAAAAGAAGGCTTCAAAACCGAATTGCAACATTGGTTTATCAAGAACCAATCTCGAATTCAGATCAAGAAGCAAACCAGGATTTAACCAAGACTTTCAACCATTCGGTTTTCAGACTTAGTTTATTTTCTTATTTTAGGGTCTAATTTTAAGCCCAAATTTTAGTTAGGAGATCGAAATTTCCTACTCCTTTTGGGAAAGGATTTTCGAAAACCCTTAGGGTTTTTAGGTTATTTAAGCTTTGTTTTTCACAGACTTTTAGAGGATCGAGAGTTTTGAGTTTTAATCTAAGTTTTCTTTCTACGTTTCAAAGAAAGTGAATCTCTATTCATCGTTGAACAAACTGAATTGCTAAAGAGTTAATTCTCTAAGAGCTTCTTTGGTCTAGATCATTAAAGAGTTAATTCTCTAGATCTAGGATAATCCTATCCAATTCAACTCCAACGAAAAACAGACTTTGTTTTCGCAGAGAAACTTCTGAAAATCAGAACAGAAACCTTTCTTTCCTCGTTCAGAAGATCTTGGGTTGCATCAAGTGGTATCAAAGCAATCTGAACACAGGAAAAAAAACTCGAGTCTTTTCTCTATTTCTGCGAAATTTTTTCGGTTTTGGGGGAAACTTTTTGTTATTTCTTTTCTTCTCTTCTATCTTAAGTCTGCAAAGGTTTTAGATTCAAGAACAGCTTATACAAAAAAAATCGAACAAAAAAATGAAGAAAAAAAAAGACAGAAAGCTAAAGAAAATCTAAAAAAGCTGAAGAGAAATCCAGCTTCTTGTGGTAAAGGAGTTGCAACTGTAACTTCCGCTACAAGTTTCACTCCTTTGTAGTTGTACTTCTTTTCTCTCTATCTTTATATTATTGGAGATTTAGGGAATTGACTCTGAGGTTTAATTTGGTTTTGTTCTTTGCTGAACTTTTAATTCACGAAATTTCAGGAAGAAAACACCCAAAAAATTGTGTGAAACACTGTGAGATTGAGAGGCTTCGGCTAAAATTTTACTAAATCTAACAAGTTTGTTCGTGTTTGATTAGTTCCTTTCTTTTCAGGCGCTGGTCCGAAAATTGTTCTGCAAAAATAGATTAATTTCGGCAACCTGCAGACAAACTCGGAGTATTTTTGTTGGGATTTACTAACTTAACGTTTTGTTTGAGTTTTAGTGATTTTCTTTTGCAGAAAACATGTCAAGTTCTGACAAGGATTCTCATAATCCAAAGGAACCTCCACCAGTTCCACTCAATAAATTGCAGATCGAAGCGATTGTTGCTGAAATTATTAAAACTATGCACAAAACTAACCTGTTGAATTCTTCTAACAATGAACGTGAAGTGCAGGAATTGCAGGCTGCTCAAAAGGCGAAAGAGAAACGTGAGGGCAAGCAGGTTATGGGTGGCACTTCTTATGCTACTATTGCCTCTGATGAAGACGAAGATTTGCTTCACGATTTGGCTGAGTATTCCACGCCTAAGAGGCCAACTAACAGACGAGTTCAGGTTCAAGATGAGGATATCATGCTCGGCCATTACACCCCTCAGAGAGGTCAAAGACAAACGCAGACTCCTGCTGCTGATTATAACTTGAGAAATCTCAAACTTCGAATCCCATCTTTTGAAGGAAAGAATGATCCTGATGCATATTTAGAATGGGAAAAGAAGATGAAGTTAGTCTTTGATGTGCAAAACTATTCTGAGCAAAAGAAGGTCAGACTGGCAGCTACAGAATTCGGTGGATATGCTCTTGACTGGTGGGATCAAGTGGTCACTACTCGACGCTGAACTGGAGAAGCTCAAGTAGCTTCATGGTTTGAGCTTAAAACGTTGATGAAACGTTGTTTTGTACCAGCCCATTACAACAAAGAAGTCCATCAGAAACTGCGCAGACTTACTCAAGGTTTGAAGACAGTTGATGATTATTATCAAGAGATGGAAACACTCATGATAAAGGCTGGAATTGATGAGGCTGAGAATGCAACAATGGCACGTTTCCAGGCTGGTCTAAATCGTGAGATTCAAGACAATTTGGAGATGTATGATTACAATGACATCTATGAGTTGTTGCATAAGGCTAATCTCATTGAAAAGAGGCTGAAGCCGAAGGCTACTTCTCGAAACTTTGCAACCAATTTTCGGTCTCCCAGACAAAAAAATTATGGCGGCAAACCCAAGGAGGAAACGAAGTCTTTTTCCTGCAAAGACAAAAGCAAACCCACCCCTACCAGATCTCATGATGTTAAGTGTTTCAGGTGCCAAGGTTTTGGACATTATTCAAGTGAATGCACTAACAAGAAGGTCATGCTAGTTCTGGACAACAGAGAACTTATGTCAGAAGATGAGAAATCTACAAGTTCTGAGGAAGACACCATCGACTACCCTATCTATGGAAAGCTTATGGTCACACGACTGTCACTAGCTGTACAATCCACCCCCATCTGAAACTGATCAAAGGGAGAATTTATTTCATACTCGTTGTTTAGTTTCTGATAAAATCTGCAGTGTGATTATTGATAGTGGAAGTTGTACTAATGTTGCGAGTGAATTCTTTGTAGGAAAAGTTGGGCTTGAAACGAGATCACATCCCACGCCTTATAAGTTGCAATGGCTGAATGAGAGTGGTGAACTCAAGGTGACTAAACAGGTGACAGCTCCCTTGAGCATTGGACGATACATTGATGAAGTGATCTGCGACGTTTTGCCAATGGATTCAAGTCATCTTTTTCTAGGAAGACCATGGCAATTCGATAAGAAGGTTGTTCATGATGGTTTTAAGAATCGTTATTCTTTCCAACATCATGATAAGAAGATCGTGTTGGCTTCTTTGTCACCTCAGGAGGTTAATGCCTATCAACTGCATCTAAAACGACAAAAATTTGAAGTTGAAAACACTGCAGCAGCCACGGCACCAACAGGTAAGAAATAAGTTCTTCATATATCTAAGGTAAATGATATTACTAAAGCTATTCATCTTTCACAGCCTTTGTTATTAGTTATTTCTAAAGGACTAACACTTTCTGCTAAGCTTTCACCGGACCTTCCGAGTGATCTTAAGAAACTATTGCAAGACTTTGCAGATGTTTTTCCTAAGGAAATGCCGCCAGGTCTGCCTCCTATTCGCGGAATTGAACATCAAATCGACTTTAGTTCCATGAGCTTTTATACCCAATAAGCCCGCATACAGAGCGAAGCCAGAAGAAACTAAGGAGATGTAGCGACAGATTGATGCGTTAATGGAGAAAGAACACATTCGGGAAAACTTAAGTCCTTGTGCAGTACCTATTCTACTCGTGCCAAAGAAGGATGGAAGCTGGCGCATGTGCGTCGATTGCAAAGCCATCAACAATATCACTGTAAAGTATCGACATCCTATTCCTCGATTAGATGATATGTTAGATGAACTGCATGGATCTTGTGTGTTTTCTAAGATAGATTTGCGTAGTGGTTATCATCAGATTCGAATGAAAGAAGGTGATGAGTGAAAAACTGCATTTAAAACTAAGTATGATTTATATGAATGGCTTGTTATGCCTTTTGGACTAACGAATGCAACCAATACATTTATGCGTCTGATGAATCACATTTTGCGCCAGTTTATAGGTTATTTTGTTGTTGTTTATTTCGACGACATCTTGATTTATAGTAAGAACATGGCTGACCATATTACTCATCTGAAATCGGTTTTAGAAGTACTTAGGAAAGAAACTTTGTTTGCTAATCTAAAGAAATGTACTTTTGGAACGGACCACCTTGTTTTTTAGGATTTGTTGTGACAGCACATGGAATCAAGGTGGATGAGGAAAAGATCAAGGCCATCAAGGAGTGGCCGAGCACATCAAACGTGGCGGAGGTGAGGAGTTTTCATGGGCTGACTGGTTTTACCGTCGATTCATCAAAGACATCAGTACTTTAGCAGCACCATTGATAGCTCAGGTTTTCGCCCGAGATAACACTGCAAGCGTACAGATGTACGTTATAGTGGTTCGAGATCGAATCCACAGAGACCAAAGAGTAGCACGAAGAATCAAGATCAAACAGCGGGCTAAGGCTAAGAAGATGTCTTTAAGAATGATGCAATTGTCTAAAATAAGAAAGCAAAGAAAAGCAGGCAAGCAACAAGGTTGTAAACGATTCAAAGA
>OVAN01002731.1:0-31985 GCA_900406275.1 Anastatica hierochuntica
TGAGAAAAATTCAAAAAAATATAAAAATCTTATTTTAATGCATAGTTGTATTGTTCACTGACATAGAATGATGGTCAAACAAGTTTGGAACCTTTTTTTCTCCGTTTCTCTAGATAATAAAGATTTTGTAGCGGTTAGTCTACTCTTTAAGACCCTATTTGAAGTTTTAGTAGATTAATTGTTAAAATAATAGAAACGATGCCCAAGTACCATGAAATAAAGTTTAACATACATTAATATAAATGTAGAATGTGGTTTGAGATTTTTAAACATCACTAAAGAGTATAAACTTCACTACATAAAGCATTTACCAAAAAACTCTATATTTTCGTAGGGGTTAACCTACTGATTTTGAGAAAAATTCAAAAAATATTTCAATCTTGTTTTAATGCATAGATGCATCTTTCACTGTCATAGGATGATGGTTAAAGAAGTTTGGAACCTTTTTCGTCTCCATTTCTCTAGATAATAGAGATTTTATAGCGGTTAGTCCACTTATTTAGACCGTATAAGAAGTTTTAATAAATTAATTGTTAAAAAATAAAAATGATGCCCAAGTACCATGAAAGAAAATTTAACATACATAAATATAAATGCAGAATGTGGTTAGAGATTTTAAACATCACTAAATAGTATAAACTTCACTATATAAAACATTTACCAGAAAACTCTATATTTTCGTAGGTGTTAACCCACTGATTTTGAGAAAAATTCAAAAAATATAAAAATCTTATTTTAATGCATAGTTGTATGGTTCACTGACATAGGATGATGGTCAGAGAGGTTTGGAACCTTTGTTTTCTCCGTTTCTTTAGATAATAGAGATTTAATAGCGGTAGTCTACTCTTTTAGGCCATATTTGAAGTTTTAATAAATTAATTATTAAAAAAATAGAAACGATGTCCATGTATCATGAAAGAAAGTTTAGCTTACATTAATATAAATGTAGAATGTTGTTATAAATTTTTAAACAACACTAAAAAGTATAAACTTCAGTATATAGAGCATTTACCAAAAAATTATATATTGTCGTAGGGATTAACCCACCGATTTTGAGAAAAATTCATAAAATATTACAATCTTGTTTTAATGCATAGTTGCATTATTCACTTACATAGGATGATGATCAAAGAGGTTTGGAACCTTTGTCGTCTCCATTACTCTAGATAATAGAGATTTTATAGCGATTAGTCCACTTATTTAGACCGTATAAGAAATTTCAATAAATTAATTGTTAAAAAAATAGAAACGATGCACAAGTACTATAAAAAAAAGTTTAACATACATTAATATAAATGTAGAATGTGGTTAGTTATTTTTAAACTTCACTAAAGAGTATAAACTTCACTATATAAAACATTTCCCAGAAAAATCTATATTTTTGTAGGTGTTAATCCACGTTATGGGCCACACTTGACCCAACATTGGGATGATCATTCTGATTGAAGCGCATTGTCTTAAGGCCCTTAATCTTGAAAGTAAGCTACTATAGGCCTTTTAGTTTTATTGAATTGATCACTTAATTTTTTTTTTCCATCTAAAGAAATTTTATTAACTTAAAACGAAAGAGTTACATTAAGCCGGCGAAGATAAGATCATCTTCCCGGAGCCAAAAACCGGCGGGTTTTCGTATAACCCCCGGAGTCAAAGGCCGGTCGATATACACCGGAAACTAAGATTTAAACAACAAGATTGGAAGTAACACGACAACCCTATGAAACAAACTTGGAATATAAGAATAAAAACTTTTAGGAGGCGAAGCTATCAAGACCGGAAGCAGAAATTAGCAAGCACAAGACGAGATTATTTGAGTTAGAAAATAAAGCTCCTTATATTGCTCCTTCGAGACGGAGCCACGAGCAAACGCTGCTCATTATATTGCTTCGGAATGAAGCCACGAGCAAACGGTAACCTCCCAAACCCGAGTAGACGAGGAAGAGACTATGTTGACCATCAACTACCCAAACGACTTGATGCAAAACTCATTCCCTTGTAAAGAGAACCGGATACAAACGACCCGTCGTAACACTTCAGGGAAAGCACAACCTCGCACATCCGACACTTCGCCAACATAAGCTTAAACACACAAACCGAGATGTCGCGCAATGAAAGCAACTAGGAGCAGACCATGACATAATCACGGGCTGAACAACTACTTCCGAATCGGCCAGAAGATCGCCAAAAAGAGCTGCTACCGAAGAAAGAACCTGCAAACTCGATCTGACAAAATCCACACCAAAGGTAACCGACACCAATCTAACCAAAGCCCATTAAGGGGTCACAGAAACTTCCAATTAAGCTGAAATATAACCAAAACAATCGCCGCTAAAAGACCCTTTCACCAAGATCAAACAATTACCTCCCAAACCTCTCGTGGCTTCTCTGATGAAAAACATCACGAGAAGACCATAAACTCTAGATTCAAAATACACTGGGCAAAGACCTTAACAGTGCGGTCAAAAGACTTCACCATCGGATCCACGCCACAACAACCTTTAAAGACTCACACCTTCACACTCAAAACACCAATCGCCCAAATAAGAAGCAGAGGTGGAGAGAGGAGGAGGGATAGAGAGAGGTAGAGAAATCGCCCGATCAAATAGAAAGGCAGATCCGAAACATCAAGAAAAAACAAAGGGAAAATCAAAAAGCAAGCCGGCGACGACGACGGAGGAAGCGCACGCCGCCGGCCAAACTCGATTTCAAGTTTTTCGTGCTCTCTGTCGCTTTTCTTTTATACAACCACGAACTGATCACTTAATTTATGAACCATTTACACAAGTAAACATTCGATTCTTCAAAAAACAAAATTATATCTTACCACCTTTATTTTTATAACATTTTTTTTGCTAAAACATATCGACAATTTTAAGGTCAAGACAACCATTAAAATTGTCACACACGCGAAATGCTAGCAATTTTCCTACCGAATCTCGTGAATGTATGATATGTATAACTCGCGAAAAACTCGAAAATACCGAAAAAGATGATAAATCAAACGGGCAGTTTAGTATTGTTATCATTTGTTATAGTATGATCTTCGTTTCCAACGTTTTGACAAAACATGGAAGTGGTCACAATCTTCGACTGATCTGTCTCACTCTTCCTCCCCCAAAGAAACACGTAGAGACCCGTAATAGTCACTATTGATCCAAGTATGCTGCAATTATTTTCATATCGCAAGTAAATATAAATATATCAGTGCATGCATGGACCGATCTTAGGTTATATACTAAATGATGTTGTGATAAAATAATTGAGAGAGTTAAATAACCTGCCGAGGTATAAAGGAGAGCGTAAGATAATGAAATCGAATAACGTAGCAGAGACGAGACTGACTGGGCTAAATGTTGACACGAAAACTGCTCCCGTCATTTTTATTGACCATGACGTCACCACTGTCGACATAGCTTGTCCTACTATTCCCTGATGTTTCACATTTTGTCTTATCAGTTTATTATAATTCGTAAGTGATAGTATGTTATACAGTTTAATCATATTATTAAAAACGATATGAATTGTTGAAAAATAATCATATAAAACACTATATGACCCTTATGATCATTTGAGGCATGTGACTTAAAAAACTACATACAAAATTATCTTAATAAACCTAAGTTTTCTTTGTTAACAAAGAAGTTATATATGTCCTTTTAAACTATAATCTCTTTGGCTAAAAACCCTAGTAATTTTTTTATTAGGATTTTCTTTTATTAATCTAATTATACTTTAAATGATATTGTTCGAATAACATTCGTCTTTGGTCTTTTACAATAGAAGTAATAACCCAACATTTATCAATATTTTACAAGCTTACCTATCTATAATATATAGTCTTTTCTACCCATTTTATTTGTTATATACACCCAATGGAAAAGAAAAACTTACAGCATAAAGGACGATGAAGATGACGAATTTGTCTTGGATGATCCAATCTTCTACTTCTCTACTCTTATAAAGACTCAAAATAGCACATTGAAATGCGGCGAAGATTGACATGAGACAAGTGCTTGAATACTTATTGCAAGGATACTTAGCGCTTAATTTTCCTTGAAACAACATCCATAGAGATAATAACAGAGTCCCAATGATCAAGTAAAGACAGCCTAGAAGCCATTTCTTTGTTTGGTCATGACCATTGGTATGTAATGTGTTGTTGTTGTTCTTGTTGTGAAGAGCCTCCGGATGAGAATGAGGGTTTGATATTTGTGGACCTTTGTAAAATGTTAAAAACATTGCTCCAATTATACAAATTAAGGTTCCTATTAACTTAAGTACACCTGCTTTGTTCTTCAAGTTTTGCGCTTTCTCTATCCTGCAAAAAAAAATTTCAATTAAAATATATGAAACATGTTTTGATTAAATTATTTATAGTTATTTTGGAATATTTTTAGTTAGTAATTAATCTTGTTGTGTTACCTGAAAATAAGGGCCAACGTAAAGGTAATGGCGGGTAACATGCTAACTAGAGCCATCGAAACTGTTGCTGACGTATACGATAGTCCAAGCAAAAAGAAAAATTGCATCAAACTTGCTCTGCGTTATTTTAAATGAAATTAAATTAAATATTGAAACAAAGTAAAAGCTTGTAATCACTAAAGAGATGATAACGTGTTAGATTATATTTTTACTAAAAATGAATTGAAAAGCTTAAGAAAAAGTGACAAGAACAAACCCAAGTAATCCACTGAGGAAATGTTCGCACAAAAGCATGAACGTTAGCCTTGGTCTTGTTTTCCTATAACATACTCATATAAAAATCAAACTTCGTTACACACATATTCAATTATACCAGTGAGATTTTATTTTAATTATTGTCTATACACAGTTTATAAGAACTATTGACTATGTGTGTGTTCGTGTGTGTGTGTGAGCGCATGCACACATATATGTATGTATATTATACATATAATATTACAACATAGGTTCATTAGGTCTCAATCAATAGACCTTTGTTACGACTAAAAACCTCGGATTAGACTGGATGTTAACATAATATATATGCATATTTATTACCAAAAAAAATGAACGATCGTTTGAAAATAGAGGAGCTTGTAGCTAAGGATTTTTTTGAGGTGGGCCAAAAGAAATAAAAGGAAATAAACTAAGATCATCAATAGAGAATTTAGAGATACTAGCGATGTGAATACATTAGTAAGTAAAAGAGAAAAACACTATTTCATATTTGGAATTCATGGTTAGGTTAAGTTTCAATGCATGAACATGCATAGTGTTATTCTTGAAATTACAAGAACATAGCAAAAAATTTAACTAATGACAATTTTAAAATCTGAGATTCGACACATAAGAATGAAAATGTTCATACCTCTCCCAAATGTAACAAAACGGAACCAAGATCAAAGCAGAAATAGCCATTCTATAGGCACCAAAAATCATATGATTAACACCAACATCAAGTGCTTTCTTAACGAGAGCATTCACTGATCCCATTGCAACACTCGATATTAACATTACTATTACTGGTGTCCATTGTTCTTCCTTCATTTTTCTCTCTCTCTCTCTCTCGTGTTTTCTTAAATACTTTTAAAACATTTTATTTTGTTGCATATAATGTTTTTCTTTGCGTTTAACAACCACACGCCTTCCCATCTACTTATATATATAATATTTTTTATTGATGTTTGCACACTTGATATATCTTTTTCTTGTTAACCTTAAATTAATTTATTATTTTGATAGTGTTTATACATTAATTACTATTTTGATTGTTAAGTTTTCTCGAAGATTTTTCTAAAAGTTTGGTGGCCAGTGGTCGATAATTTTCGAAGACACCTTTCAAACTCAGTAAATATACTTGCATGCATCCAGAACAAGACAACAAACAAACTGAATAAGTTCTATATCAGAAACACACAAAGGTAAAATATATATATTTAAATCCGAACCTAACATTGCCAAAATTGATTTGAACTTTTTTCATCTTTTCTCAAGACAAAGATATATATCTACTAAGAATGTCATCATGTGATTCTTTACCGAAATATGTCATGTGATATTTATATATACCAAAAAGATACTACTAGAATTATTGTAGTCTTATATTTATAACAAAAAGATTCTTAAAACAATTTTTTTACTACTAGTCGAACTTAATCCCAAGCTTATAAAGCTTATACTAATTTCAGAGTATAATCACATTACTAAGTACTAACCCATCATAAAGTAGATTGAAATCTAACTTCTCCTACGCAAAAATTTACTAATGCATCGAATTTAACTAATTTCCTCATTTTACGTAATGCGATACACGCACTTTGCTTCTCACATTTTGTTCGTGTCATCTCCTTTACATTTTTACTTACTCGTACCGCATTTTCATCACTTAATCAACACATAATATTTTAAACTTTTAGTATTAGAGAAATATTAGAAAATATGTACTTATTTGTTTGGAAACTTAACGTGTTCGGTTTCATTCGCGAATCATTTTGTCATATAAAATATCTTTGCATATTATGTTATATATATTGCGTGTCAAGCTTCATTTTAACAAAAAAAGAAAAGCTTCATTTTACATGGAAAAGAGAAATAAAAAAGTATGATTAAAAGAGATATATAAAGGTTACAAATTCTATTACGTCAAGTGTTTATACATTTTCTTTTGCCCCTTTTATTTAGTGAATTATTTGATATCGATGTGTGTACAACTAGATTACCATACCAAAATATATAACTTCATAAAAGCTACACAAATAAAATGGGAACATAATTGCCATTTATTACTGAGCCTAAATCTAAAAGCCCACTAATAAATTGGGCTTTCATAATTTTCTAACTATTTATATAGTAGATTTTCGATATCTGCCTGAATCATTTCCAAAGCCCGTTTAGTTAAGAACTCCGACCAATGATTCGCCGGCCGTTCTACTATTCTTCCGCCGTTGGTCGCCGCCTAACTTCTCCATTTTCGTCGTTCTTCTCTTCTTCATCACGTACATCCGAAGACGAAACCAAAGAACCGATTGTCTCAGCTCTGGTAGCGAATCGGAACCTTAAATCCCCATTTGGGTCTCCGACTCGGGTTCAAAAGCTTATAGCTTCTCAGTCGGATCCTCTCCTCGCTAAAGAGATCTTCGATTACGCATCTCAGCAACCCAATTTTCGCCATTCTCAGTCTTCTCACATCGTTCTCATCCTCAAACTCGGCCGTTCCAAATACTTCAGTCTCATCGACGATGTTCTTGCTAAGCACAGATCGAGTGGATATACAGTAAATGGGGAAACTTTTACATGTCTCATCAAGATTTACGGAGAAGCAAAGTTTCCGGAGAAAGTGTTAAGGACGTTTTATACAATGCTGGAGTTCAATTTCACGCCACAGACCAAACATCTGAATCGAATCCTTGAGGTTCTTGTTAGCCACAGGGGTTATCTCCGGAAAGCTTTTGAGCTTTTCAAGAGTGCACGGCTTCACGGAGTGATGCCCAACACGAGAAGTTACAACATATTGATGCAAGCTTTTTGTTTGAATGATGACTTGAGTATTGCATACCAACTGTTCGGTAAAATGCTTGTGAGAGATGTTGTCCCTGATGTGGAGTCTTATAGGATTCTGATACAAGGGTTTTGCAGGAAAGGACAAGTGAATGGTGCTATGGAATTACTGGAAGATATGTTGAATAAAGGCTTCGTGCCCGATAGGTTGAGTTACACAACATTGTTGAACAGTTTGTGTAGGAAGACACAACTCCGAGAGGCTTACAAGCTTCTATGTAGGATGAAGTTAAAAGGTTGTAATCCTGATATTATTCATTACAACACGATAATTACCGGATTTTGTAGAGAAGGTCGTGCGATGGATGCTAGGAAGGTTCTTGATGATATGGCAGCTAACGGTTGCACACCCGATTTGGTTTCGTATAGGACATTGATTGGAGGATTGTGTAGTCAAGGAATGTTTGATGAAGGGAAGAAGTATCTACAAGAGATGATATCAAACGGGTTTTGTCCTCATTTTTCAGTTACTAATTGCTTGGTAAAAGGGTTTTGCAGCTTCGGCAAAGTCGAAGAAGCGTGTGATGTGGTTGAGCTTGTGATGAAGAAAGGGGAAACATTGCATTTAGAGACTTGGGAGATGATAGTTCCTATTATATGTACAGAAGACGACTCTGAGAAGATCAGACAGTTTCTTGAAGATGCTTTAAAGGTAGAAATAAGCGGCGATACAAGAATCGTCGATGCGGGTATCGGTTTAGGAGCTTATCTTTCTAGTAAGCTACATTTGAAACGTAAAAATGCTAGAGACGGGAGACATTTATAGGTTCCCTTCCTTGAAGAACTGTAAATAAAGTTTCACTAATACAAATGGAGAAAGTTCTTATTGGGCCTAATTTGGGCTTTTATTATTAGGTGAAGGGCCCATCTTCTCTCTCTCTCTAATGTCTTCTCATTGTTCTTGCGGTATGTCTATCAGAAGAAGCATTTCTCTCTTATCAGATCTGAGTTTCGCCGAACAAATAAGATTACGGTAATGCCATCGATTCCTTTAAGATCGACGGTGGTTACGAGGCAGCCGGAGCTTGAGCAAGACGATGCTCCAACGGATTCGGTGGATTCTTCCGCCGTTAAATTTGGTACACCGGAAGCACTGGAGTATGTACGGTCACTCACAGACGTTGGCGCGATGACTAGACTTCTTCACGAATGTATTGCTTACCAACGTAGCTTAGATTCAGATCTCGACACGCTTCTATCGCAGCGGACGGAGCTTGATCGGAATCTCGTTCAGCTTCAGAGATCCGCGGAGATTCTCGATATCGTGAAAGCAGATGCCGATCACATGTTCGGAAATGTTCGATCGACCTGCGACCTCGCGGATCAGGTCAGTGGCAAGGTACGAGAGCTCGATCTAGCTCAGTCTCGTGTGAATGTTACTCTCTCTCGTATAGATGCGATTGTAGAGCGTGGGAATTGCATCGAAGGCGTGAAGACGGCTTTGGAATCAGAGGATTATGAATCCGCTGCGAAATTCGTACAGAGGTTTCTCCAGATCGATTCTCAGTTTAAAGATTCTGGTTCTGACCAGAGAGAGCAGCTTCTAGCGTCAAAGAAGCAGCTTGAAGGTATTGTGAAGAAGAAGCTCTTGGCGGCTATAGACCAGAGGGATCATCCTACGATTCTGAGATTTGTGCGATTATATTCGCCATTAGGAATGGAGGAGGAAGGTCTACAGCTATACGTTGGTTACCTGAAGAAGGTCATTGCGATGAGAGGAAGGATGGAATACGAAAATGTGGTTGAGCTCATGGAGCAAGGACTTGGACAGGTGAATTTCGTTGGATGCTTAACAAATTTGTTCAAGGACATTGTCATGGCTATTGAAGAAAACGATGAGATCTTGAGAGGTCTTTGCGGAGAAGATGGTGTTGTTTATGCGATTTGTGAATTGCAAGAGGAATGTGATTCGAGAGGTTCATTGATCTTGAAGAAGTACATGGAGTTTAGAAAGTTAGCTAGATTGGCGTCTGATATTAACAATTCTCCCAATCTGAATCTGCTCGCTGGTGCTGCATCCGAAGGACCAGACCCGAGAGAAGTTGAGCTGTATGTGGAAGAGATACTGTCACTGATGCAGTTAGGTGAGGATTATACCGAGTTCATGGTATCAAAAATCAAGTCTTTGACGTCGGTGGATCCTGAACTATTGCCAAGGGCTACAAAGGCATTTAGAAATGGAAGTTTCAGCAAAGTGATTCAAGATGTGACTGGATTCTATGTGATACTAGAAGGATTCTTTATGGTTGAGAATGTGAGGAAAGCGATAAGGATCGATGAGCATGTGCCAGATAGCCTTACCACATCAATGGTGGATGATGTGTTCTACGTGTTGCAGAGCTGTCTGAGGAGAGCGATCTCGACTTCAAACATTAGTTCTGTGATTGCTGTATTGAGCAATGCTGGTAGTTTGTTGGGTAATGATTACCACGAAGCCTTGCAACAGAAGATTAGAGAGCCAAACCTTGGTGCTAGGTTGTTCTTGGGTGGTATCGGTGTAGAAAACACTGGAACTGAGATTGCAACTGCTTTGAACAATATGGATGTGAGCTGCGAGTACATTCTCAAACTAAAACACGAAATCGAGGAGCAATGTAGTGAGGTTAGTACTCATACTCCTGATACTTTATGATTTGCTTTACTAGAATTCTCAGAGAACTACGGTTTTGGATCTAGTTGACTAGAATTATATCGCTTAGTACTATTGCTCTGCTATAGAGGCAACGTAGACTTTTATTCGTCCCATAGTAGCATTTAGGCAGTAAAATAGTTTTGTTAGTGTCGAACTTTCCATATTGCTCGCCGGACAAATCTGTCTGACTCTCTTGTCCTAATCACAGGTGTTTCCTGCACCAGCGGATCGAGAGAGGATAAAATCATGTCTATCCGAGTTAGGCGAGTTAAGCAACACGTTCAAGCAATTATTAAATTTAGGCATGGAACAGCTAGTGGCCACCGTAACACCAAGAATCCGTCCCGTTCTAGATACTGTAGCTACCATAAGCTACGAGTTAACGGAAACAGAGTACGCGGAGAACGAGGTGAACGACCCATGGGTCCAAAGACTTCTGCACTCGGTAGAAACAAACGCTGCGTGGCTACAACCGCTAATGACATCCAACAACTACGACTCGTTTCTGCATCTCATAATCGATTTCATAGTGAAGAGGCTTGAAGTCATAATGATGCAGAAACGGTTTAGCCAGCTTGGGGGGCTTCAGCTGGACCGAGATACGCGGGCGTTGGTTAGCCATTTCTCAGGTATGACTCAGAGAACAGTAAGAGATAAATTTGCTCGGCTAACTCAAATGGCGACAATACTGAACTTGGAGAAAGTGTCGGAGATTTTGGACTTTTGGGGAGAGAACTCAGGACCCATGACTTGGAGACTTACACCGGCTGAGGTTAGACGTGTCTTGGGTCTTCGGGTCGAGTTTAAACCCGAATCCATTGCTGCTCTCAAGCTGTGAAGAATGTGATGTAATGTTACTTGTTTTTGTTTTCTTTCCTAAACTGAATTGTTCCACAAATATATTAAAATTGAATGAAAACAGTAACAAAACGTAAGCAAAGCCAAATTGTGAAACAATTTTATTCAGTAAAACTCACTAATAAAACATAAATTGGTGACTATTATGAGAATAAGCGTGGATAAACTGATCATAGAGCGATCAAAGTGTAAGCAAGGGATTGACCAATCGGGAATGCAAGTTCGAGTGGTCGTCATGGACAGGAAAGGAAAGAGTTGTAGAGATTCGGTCAAGCCTTTTGACCAATCCAAATAAAGAAACATCAACAAATTTCTGGCTTGGTGATGACCAACTCCAAGAGTAGTTTAAAAAATGATCTTCAGCTCTCATTCTAGACAAAAAAACCAAAGAGAAAGTCTTAGAGAGAGAGAGAGAGAGTTTGGGAAGTGAGGTCTTTATATATCAGGTCTCTTCGCACTTCTTTTCAAGCGCACAGAATCATGAAGCTCAAACTTCTCTCTAGTTCTCTTCACTTGCTGCTTCTACTCTCAGTTTTTTCGACTTTCATCCCAGGTAATCCATTTTCTTGATTCTTTGCTTTTCAGTAAATATGTCCAGACATGACCCTATATTCTTGTTTTCTTTTGTAGACGAAACTGTGGTAAATGGACAAATGCTGCCTCAGACCCAAAAAGGTAAAACTTGTTTTAAATCTTTGTTTCTTGAACTTACTATTCTGATCCTTTAAACTCTTCTTTGCATGACAGTTCCATGTCGAATACTGTTTGTGTTAATGGACTACACAATCATAACGAAGCGATGCAAAGGACCCAAATTCCCACACAAGGAATGTTGTGCGGCCTTCTACGACTTGGCGTGTCCTTATAGCAAAGACCTAAATGACTTGACCACTGATTGTCTAAGCCTTATGCTCAGCCACATCAGATTCTATTGTAGATACCCAGCGGGAATGTTTGGAATCACCTGCCTTAAAGGCAAACAATTTGTCTCCTGCCCTCGTAAACCAATGTTATCAAAATAATGTTCTTCTTCAACCAATGTCAACTCTCTATTTTCAAGTAAATTCAACATTAATCCTAACCTCCCAAAGAAATAGAAACAATCATGTACTGTTAACGATGATGATACTATATAAAACACAACACAAGGCTTCCAACCCTTATGTAAAAAAAAAAAAAGTAGCTTAAACCAATGTTAAGTTTCTTTGAGGCCATTTCTGTAATGTAGCAACTTCACGAAGCTCAGTGTCTGTCCAACTAATTCGAATATTCTTATATTCTTTACCCAATATTTGTTTTTAGTATTTCATAGTCTAACCAGCCAATCATAACATTTGATTCATATTTTGTTAAATTAGGGGAGAAAATGAAGAAACAGGCCAAAAAAGATTAATATGGATTGATCATAAAACCAAAACTGGTATCAAACAAAAGAGGCCTGTGTTTTTTTTTTCTTCTTCTTCTTTGCACCTAACAGTCAAAGGATAAAGTCTCATCAATCCTTACAACATACAGACTTTTAATCTGTCTTCTTGTCTTGTCCATCAATGGCTCTAAGCCTTTCAACAAGAGGAGGATGTGAGTAGTGATACGCTGAGTACAATGGATCTGTGTTCATTGCTGATAAGTTCTCTTCCTGCAAATTATTCCCCCAACAACAACCATTAGAGCATCACACAATTTGAGGAATCAATGTCTCAAGTGATTTTTGTTGTTGTCTTCACTGACCTGTAGCTTCACAAGAGCAGGGCGAAGATCTTTGGCGTAACCAAGCTTCACAGCAAATGCATCAGCCTGCAAAAGGAAAATGTTAACTCAGAGGTGGTGATGAGAAATGGCATTGGAAGAGAGAAACTTCATTTGGATCTTGAGGGACTGCAAGCAGGTTTTTACTTACCTGAAACTCAAACGATCGACTAACGAGGTTGAGGCCAAAGCTTACTAGGTGTTGAAGTGGTATTACAGTGTGCTGTCACAATCACACAGTGGATATCAGATTCCTTTGGAGTTCATTTCTAGATCCTATGAGTTTACTGTTCAAAACCCAAAAATAACAAACCTGAAATATGATCAAACCAATGAGAACTGGCTGTGTATCAAATCCAAAACTCCTGAAGAGATCAGTGGAGTTTCTGACAAGCGTGTATCCTCCAAATTGCAAGAAGGCAAGGATCTGCAATAATAATAAAAACAAGGAGAGCACACTATGACACATGATTTCACAGGCGAAATGAATAAGTCGTTAAATAAGTTTTGGAAAGTCGTCGCTTACTTGAACCGCAATGAACGAGTATGTGGTGTGATTCAGCTTCCAGTGTCCAAGCTCGTGTGCAATAACCGCCACAATTTCATCCTCATTCTTGCACTGCGCAACAAAAAGATAATGCTATGTTTACAAACCAGAATCTGAATGCATGTATAGCTTTGCTTAAAGCATCGAGAGTCCTTGTACCTGCTGAATCAATGTGTCATAAAGAACAATCCTTTTATTTTTGAAGAAACCATACATGTAAGCCTGTAAGATGTAACGAGAAATGTGAGGTCATGGGCTTCCTATGGTAATCTAGAAATGAAGAGATCTCAAATTATTTAAATCCTCACATTGCTATGGCTTGACCTTGTAGATCCATCGACAACAAATAGCTTCTTCAGAGGAAACTTTAGAGAAGAAGCAAGTTTCTCAATTTTCTCCCGGAGGTCTCCATCTGGAAGCTATACACAGATATAATGGAAGATTAGTTGTCTGATGATAACATAGTGCAAAAGTATGGTTGTAGTCAATTGGCCATGACAAAAATACTCACAGGAGTGAACTTGTTGAAAAGCGGTGCAATCAAAACAGGGTATATAGTCATCATTACAAGAGACAGGATAAACATGAATGCCCACAAGTAGATGGCAAGGTAAGGACCTCCTTTCTGGAAACACGAAGATTAAAACCTTATGGTCAGAGAGTAAATTACTAACGTTTCACACGAAAGCTGTACATTTTGATGCTTGTAGGGTGAACAGTCACATATGTGAAAAACTCTGAAATAAAATGAATCAAGAAACACCAAACCTGAACTATAACGATTATTGCGGCAACAATAGGTGGGGCTAGTACGACGGAGAGAAGTATTCCTTTGATCATGTCCCTAATGAACATCCATATTGTTTGCTGCAAACATTATTTATAAGAAAACTTAGTCAACAATGTAATCAAGAAAAGCTAAGACACAATGCAGGGTTGGAATATGACATACTTTGTTGAATCCATGCCGAGCCTCAATCACGAAAGTTGAGTACAGAGAAAATGGCAAATCTGTGATCTGCATCAGAATATAAAAGAAACATTACTATCTTCAGAAAATGGATATTTCCATCCTAAATGTGTACTATAAAAGAAGGGTCGGTTTAAAAACCTGCGACCATGTCATAACACCAGCCAAGAAGGAAAGAGTGTGCAGTATTTCATTCTCGGGATCTAGTCCCACAATTGGCAGAAAACCTCCAGATATCTACAGATAATAATATCTACTTACATTTATCTGAATATACTGATATATTGAAAAGGGAGACACTAAGTAATGCAATCAGGTATGTACCTTCCAAAACCAAGGCAAGATTCCAAAGAATAAAATCGCAGAGTCCATAAGTATGGTCACAAACTCATGAACAAAGTGAAAATAGCTGCGAGAAAGAAAACCTCAGTGATATTAACAAGATATGCATGATCAAGAAGAAACTAATCAAGACAAAAACCTTTTGTCGAGACTGTATGCTCGGGATTTCTCAAACTTCTCTTGGCTAATCACTCCAACCAAAGTTTTAGGAAGAGTTGGAAGCTTAAGAGCAGTGTGTTGCCTCAAATCCAAATATGTCTCAAAAATGTACATCACTATCATGAAACCTGAAAGAAAAGAAGAACATAAAGAGAATACAGATTAGATATAAATGCCGAAAAGAAAAACATGTACTCCATATCAACCAGATAGAAAGGTTAAGCATCTACTCATATTTTTTATCAAAGTTTGATATTTAAGTAAACTATGTCTATGACTCACCTATTCATCATGTTCACATACGAATCCACAAGACAAAACCCATAAACGAAGTTCATTTTTTTCATTTATAACAACTTCATATGAATCTATGGATCTAAAGGCAGAGAAATCACAAGATTTTCATTGTCAAAAGAAAAAAAGACTTCGACTTTCTTGCCTAAACCCTAACTTTTGTTGAAAAGAGAAGTAAACAAGGCTTCGCACACACCAATACAAAATGATGATATAGATCAAAAACACGAGTACGACGACAATCACTTTCGATTGGTAGAAACTCAGATCAAGACACGCAATAAGTGAGAAGAAACCAAAATATATACGAACGAGAATCAGAGAGATGATGGCTTTTAAGAAACCAATCACGGAATCTCAAAAAAAAAAACTGAAATGCGACGAGTGAAACTATTGAGTAGAATGTCTCCGAGAAGGATATGAAGCTTACCCACGACTGTTTCCATGTAAGGAATCGCCATGGCTGACAAAATCGCCGAAACTAGAGAAGAGAGAAGACAATCGAATCGAAGAAACAAGAGAGAAAGGGAAATTTCACAGAGAGAGGTTTTTGGCTCACAGTGTCGTGTGGAAAGAGGCAAAAAGAAAAACATTAATGAATGTGGGCTGGACTTTATAGGCCCATAATAAACTAGCCCCTCTATTTTATTTTATATCTCTTTTTGACCCCTTAACTTATTTTCTTAGGAGCATTTCGTAAAGCGCGAAAGTTTATGGGAACATTTGGAAATGAACAGAAATTTTAATGGATTTAGCGCGTGAAAATTTGGCGCGTGCGTTGTCAATTTTACCATCTTCCTCTTTCTCCCTCTCTCTTTGTTGTTTTCTTCTCTCTCTTTTTCGTCAATCGATCAAAAATATCTTTCTGCAGATCGGAACCCTAATTGTTATCTCCTTTCTCCTTCTTCGTTCTTCTCTATTTCATCTTCTCCGATGGATTTTGGAATCCATGTAATTCCTTCGTAGCGCTTTAAAACCCTAGCTGTCGAAGACCTTAGATTAGATTGCTGCAGGAAACTATAATTTGTTATCTAGATTTGAGTTTTTTTTTCGATTCGAAGCTTTTGGTTTTTTTTTTCCGGTGAAAATTGGGGTTCCGATGCGAGATTAGTCTTCTGACGTTAGGATGAGCTAGTTTTTTTTGTTTTTTAGCTTTGAGTTCTCTGGAGATTTTACCATTTCTGGTCGATAATCTTAAGAAGACAGTTCAGATTATCCATCTCTGAATCTTAGTGTACAGAAAGAGAGATCGTGAGAATCTGATGATGAAATTGATGGTGGCGACTCGTGGGGCTCGTTGTTAAAGTTTTGGCTAGTTGGAGTCATGCGTTGCGTTTGATTTGAATCTTACTTGAGAGATTCACGGTTTTACCAAAATTGTGAGAAGGTTTGCGTTTTTGAGGATATTTGCCATAGAGAATTACAGTAGAGCAACTTGATTAAGCGTTGAGAACAGATAGTTGTGTTTCTTGGCCTTTACGAGCTAAGATCTTGTGTATTGTCTGCTTGTATAATGAGTATAGCAGATGAACAACATTTTGCGATGGATCAATTTGTCGAAACCAATGACGGATCTAAAAAGTGTGTTTATCTCTTCCGTCAGTCGTATCTTTGCATTATCTTACTTGTCATTGTATGTTTCAGGAGCAGATGTGACTAATTTATTTTGTTTTGAATCAGGAAACCAAGAATTTCATACGATAGAAAGTTTCTTTTGTCCTTAAGCGATAGAGATGTTTCCAAGAAGCTGCCAAATCTTCCCGCTGAATTTAATGATTTACTGTTGCGGTGAGCCTCTGATCTATATTCCATATAGTTCGTATTTCTAGGAATGCTAGAAATCTTTTATGATCATGTAGTTGATTTAGTAGCACAATATGTGGTTTGGAGAGACATGTTTTGATTGGTAAAGAAAAATATGAGCAGTGACTTTGAAGATCCTTCACCCGAGCGGCTGAGGATTTCTGGCGAATTTTCGTCTCATGGTTTGAGGCGTAATGACTATAGTTCATCACCTCCCACTAGGGGTGAGTCTCGAGGCATCCATGGAAGATGGGAAGGGCGCTCAGGTGGATGGAATGATAAAGATGGCGATTCACATTCAGACCGGGACCCAGGTAGCCTGGGCTGACTCGCATCTCATTCTTTAAATGTTGTATGATGACATTAATACAAGATGGACTAGCACTAGTAATCTTTACTCTATTTTTGTTCTTATTTTGCTCTTATAAATTACAAGATGGACTAGCACTAGTAATCTTTACTCTATTTTCGTTCTTATTTTGCTCTTATAAATTACTTCATTCTGCAAAAAAATGTTCACTTTTGTGATCTACAACTCTATCAGGCTGGCTGTTCAACATGTGTATATACTGATTTGCACTTTTTTACTTAAGTAAAGGACATGAAGGCTGTTTTTTTCTAGTGAGCTTGAAAAGAAGACCGTATAGAAAAATTGTGGCGTTTGTTGGTACTGATCTTTATATTTTGTTAGGAGAGCCTGGAAGGCGTTCTGGCATGCCATCTCGAAGGCCTTGGCAAGCACCAGAGCATGACGGACTTTTGGGGAAAGGTTCTTTCCCTACGACTTCTGGATTTGGTGCAGGACCATCTGGCCCCAGACCTCAATCTAATGACTCGTATCAGCTGCGCAGAAGCAGTGAACCTTACCATCCTCCTCGCCCATACAAGGTTAAGTGCCCACTTGTCTCATCTTCAATAGTCTTTAGTATTCTTGATTGTTGAATGCTGCTTTACCATATTGCCGGGTGTCCTCAGCTTGTGTGCTTGAGCGAAGCTCAATTAGCTAAGGACACAGATTGCTAAACCTTTCCTGCACATTTGTAGGCGTCATCTTACACTCGACGTGACACGAGAGACTCATTCAATGATGAGACATTTGGTTCTTCTGACTCTACAAGCGAAGATAGAGCAGAAGAAGAAAGAAAAAGAAGAGGTACAGGGGGTTCACTTCACTCAAATCTGTCGTATTATTTGTTCTTTACTAGTTTGTGAACTTCTTACAGTCTAGAATGCGCTTCTTTTTGTGTCAATCTCTAATTGGCTTCTTCAACTCTCTATCAGCATCTTTTGAGTTGTTGAGGAAGGAACATCAAAAAGCATTCCAGGAAAGGCAAAAGTTAAACCCAGATTTACGTAAAAATGACTTTGATTTTACGGAACTACTCGGAGAGTCCAAAGATGAAAAAGAGCTTCCAAGTAGAAGCGATGAAGTCAGTAACAATCCCACAATTCCTGGTTCTAATAACCCCTCTTTTCCCTCTCATAGTAATGTACCCAGACCGCTTGTACCTCCTGGTTTCGCAAGCGCAGTTTTGGAGAGAAAGCAAGGAGAAAAGGCTCATGTAAGTCGGTATCTTTCTAAAATGCTCACTCATATATAGTATTTGTAAAACATTTTATAAGTCCATGCACTGTTTTTTATTTTTTGTCTCACCTGTTATTCGCTGGTTATCACACCATTTGCAGACTGAATCTTCTCATAGTCCTTTGAATTCAAAAAACATTACTATGTTGAATGGAGCATCTATTACTAAAGAAGAAAAATCAACAGAAATCAAAATAGGCTCAAGTCCGATGCTGGTAGAAGGTGAAGCTGTTCGTGTCTCCTCCACTGACACAAAGGAACAGCCTGCTAATATAGCTATATTTCCAGGAAGATCGACAGCTACAGTTGATAAGGACCAAAGTTTTGAAAAGCGTTCATCCTTCTTGACTACTGCTGAAGCACGGGAATATCCTAGAAAAATGGAGCAAGCCACAGTAACGTTGGACCAGAAGAGAAGCTTGGAGATTCCGGATGAGCCGTCAATTCTTGATAAGATATTCAACACAGCTATAAATTTGAATAGTGGTGACTCTGCTACTCAAGTAAGTTTTTTGTTTCAATTAGGTGAACTTCCTTTGAAACTTAAAATTGTACTCCCATGGGAGCTCTTTCATTTATGCTAATCCATATGAAACTGTAGTTGATTCGTACTCCTTTGTTGGTTCAAACGATGCATTTCTTTCTGATGTGGTTTGGTCTAATCTATCATAACTGATGCCCTTTCCCGATATGATTTATTGATCCTGAGGATGATAGATAACATAGTTTTGTCTTTTCTCTTTGTTAGCGAACAGTAGTCTTTATTATACAAACAAAATTGAATACAGTTTTCTGAAGAAACGGCTGTTTCTTTGTGACATAGCATTTTCATGTACATGCATATACATATTTCCCTTGTGGAGTTCGATGAGACTCATTTGGCCTGACATTTGTCCACATCCTCGTAGAAAAACGTCGAAAAAGTAGAAGAAACACGGAGCCCTCAGACAGTTAAATCGTCCAAATTCGCTCATCTATTTCTTGAAGAAGGTAACCTTTATATACTGTTATGCTAGAACTGATGTAAAGGTTTTCCATACAATGACAAGTTTCTAAGAATCCTTTTATATTTATTGGTGCAGACAACAAGCCAGTCGAAGAGCTCCCATCCAGTCTCCCATCGAGCAGGGCACCAGGAGGCTTACTGTCACTACTTCAAGGTGCAGATAAATTGCAGCCATTTGACACAAAAGCTAAGGGTGAAATTTCAATGGATTTTCCTTTACAAGGCCATGCTATTAGAAACACTGATCAGTTGAGCTACAGTTCCAAAAGTAAATCAGTAACAGCTGTTCCACCTGTTCTCACTTGTGAAGACCTTGAGCAGTCTATTCTGTCAGAAGTCAGTGTAAACTATCATCCACCTCCACCGCCAGTTGAACAAGACTTAAGTGTTCCTTCCGTGGAGAAGACCAAACAACGGAAACCATCTGTTGATGATCAGGCTTCACAACATCTTCTTTCTTTATTACAGAGAAGTGCAGACCCAAAAGGACAAGATACGCAGCTACCTCAAGTTACAGACCGCAGACCACCACCGTCAGTGAAATCACCTACAGCTAGAGAAGCAGATCCAGCAGGGAAGTCTTTGACTCTTGAGAATCTGTTTGGGAGTGCCTTCATGAACGAATTGCAGTCAATTGGAGAACCGGTTTCTGGAAGAGCTATGGTTTCTGATGCTCATGGGCTCCCGCTTCGATCAGACAGGTCTTTCGGTGAACCGAGCCAGAGAAACCAAATCAGACCTGACAGTCTCCCCGGAGGTCTACTAGGCCTTCCAGAAGATGGTAACTTACTTGCCCTTGGCGATCTTGCAAACCCACAACAGTTCGGGCCTTTTCCAGGTTCTCATAAGCAAGAGCCTGAAGTAACTTTCAACATCTCTGAAAAGTTAGCCGCCTTACATTCTGGTCCAAGGAACGAAAGAGCAACAATGAGAGGTCAAGATGGTCAGTTTTTTCACCATTCTCAACAATATGGGACCAACCCTGCGGCTCATTTGAACGGTTCAGGCCCAGTTTTCAATCCGTTTGATTCTCGACATGCTCATGTAAAACCTCAGCTCGATTTCATGGGCCAAGGAAGCACCATAGGTCAACATCATGATCCTCCGCCAAATCACCGGTTTCCGGCAAACATGATTCAACGTCCACCTTTCCAGCATACGACAACTAGTGGACTTGCCGAGTTTGATCATCTTCCTCCACATATGATGCAGAAGATGCATATGCAAGATAACTTGCAACACCATCATCTATTGCAAGGATTTCCCGGTGGTGGACCACCACACCATCACTCCCCTCATGTAAACAACCAAATGCCGGTTCTGATTCCTGAGTTAAATCCATCACAAGGCTTTCCCTTTGCCCATCGTCCGCCCAACTACGGCATGCCAACACCAGGTAAGCATAAGATATATGAATCCATTTGTTATTGTACCCTTTGAAGATACGCTCATTTTATGCTTGGACTCAAATCTCTTTGTGGACCCGGGTCTGCTACTCTAGGACCGGGTCTTACTTAGTATCGAACTATGCAGGGTCTCTTTAAACGTTTTTTCTTTTCGTTTTGTGGCTTTTCAGGTTCTCAGATCAACAGGGTTGATCATCCAGCTTCACTGCAGACACTCTTGGGGATTCACCAAAGGATGGAGGTACCAGCAACGGGTCAAGCCGGTGGTCCTAATCGTCAGAGTTCAATGGGCCATGAACTCGACATTGGCTTTGGCTACAGGTAAAAATCTGGTCTGCCTAACACTTAAGCTGCTTCTGTGTTGTGCAAGCAATCGAAATTACCGATTGTGAATCTTTAGTTATAAAAATGAAAAAGAAAAAAAGAACTGTAATGAAATGCTGTTTCTCTTGCTGCTTTGTGATATCCGTTGGATGCATTTTTAAATTTAACTTTGGTGGATTTTGATTAACTTTGCGAATCCGTGAGATTGGCGTTACCATCTAGTTTAGGTTTTATGTTTTCTGAAACCGTAGAGTTCATGCTTTTTTCCATCTAGTGGAATTTTATTAACTTTAAGCAAAGGAGGATTATACAAAGCCTGCAAAGATGAAACACCTTTCCGTAGGTAGAAACCAGCGGGTTTACATATACCCTCGGAGCCAAGAGCAGTTAGACAAACACCAACGATTAACAAGAGTAGAAATTTATAGGCACCCTACTAAACAGATTTGGCATGTAAACATATAAAACCTCTAAAAAACACAAAAAATATGGTGTTTGTGCCTGCTAATCTTAAAACGAAACAAAATAAATGGCCCTAAAAAGAACATAAAATTTAGTTTGCCGAATCTTGCATTCGGATCCGAGCATACACCAAGACATTGGCCCCAAAAGCAGCAATAACAATGATCTATCATTGCACATTGCTTGAAAACAAGAAATAATTGAAGATCGCCAAGGGTAAGTAAGCTACCATCTTCCGTTTAATGCAGACAAGAGATTGTACGCTATCTGCAAGTATATACATCCATTTCTGCATTCAACTCACCTTCTACCATTGTTTACCTTTATCACAGACAGGTTAGCGATTGGGTTTTCCAAAAAAGTGTTCAATCTGCAAGCACCCTTGAGAACCACTTGTTTTAGCACCACCAATCTTGAATCTCTTAACACTTCCTCCTGACCTTGCATTGGCCTTCTATGCATTCAAGAGATAACATTAGCCAACCTTCCTTTATCTATTATTAACCACATAGACTCACAACTTGTGAAAAATATCTTGAGATCTTTAAGTTTAAGGAAACTAATGGCTCACCAAAAATTGTGGTTTAGATCTCAATACTTTGATTCTTCCACCTTTACCGTCAGGTCCAACTGCGATCAGATCATCCTTCCCTGAAACAAAACCTCCAACTGATGTAGCTGCTTCGCTTCTCTCTCCTTGTTTGCTCCATCTTCTTAGTTTCTGGTTTGTTCCACTTGACAACCAAATGTCTCCACCACCTGCATTAAGAGTTTTGAGTTTTTTTATAACAATCTTCAAATCTACTACTATACACTAGGAAACCTGAAACAATGATGTACAATAATAGTACCATTGCTGCAAGGTGGCACTGGGTCTTCTCTGATGTTGAACTTTATATCCTTCTTCATGAGATTATCAACACGATTTTTGGTGCCTGAATCGGTGGCATCATCATCTATCACGATAACCGAGTCTGTTTTGCCAAAGAATGAGTCTCCTCTTCCCCTTAAGACTGATCCATGATTAGTGAAGCCATCATTCTTCTCTAACTTACTAAATGGTGTAGAGATTTTCTCCACTTTATTGTCTGACGGAAGCATTCTGAAAGACACCAAGCTCTCCTTTGCAGGCTCTGAAACTTCTCTGTTGCTACAATTCTTTGAAACTTTTATACCCCTTAGAGCTCTGTTCTCTCTCTCTTCTGTTTCTATCTCAAGTTCCCTCACTCGCTTCTGCCCATTGAAAAAAGGATAACAAGAGCCGGATATAAGAAACATACATGATTTGAGTGCACGAACAGAATCACACACCTTTAGTTTATCAATCTTTTCCAAAGCTTTTTCAAGTTTCTCAGAAGATCGAGCTTCGCCTCTGCCCAGCTGGTTACACTTGGCTAACAACTCCTTATAACTCCTATCAGAGGATTCAAGAATGTTTAATATTAGAAAATATACCATAGCCATAGATCACTGAATGTCAAATCATTTAAAATCACATGACATTGCTGATAATGAACCGAATCTGACTAATTACATGAAAAGAGTGAGAGAGGAGGGAGCAGGAACGAAACATATGCTATGTATCAACCTGTTTCGGATAACCAAGGACTTGACTAGTGTGTCTACTGTATCTTTCGTCTTAGCATTATTCCCTAACAAGGCTAGCGTCAGTACATCATCTTCCTCCAAGCTTATATCAGAAACTCTGGATGCAAAGCAAGTTAGACACTCAGAAAGGTTTCCCTTAAAAGCATGGATGATTATATAAAGAATCTCAAGACATTAAAAAAGAGCTATATCAAAGATATATCCTACAGTTTAAGCGAAGCAAGCTCTTTGGCAAGAGCCATGGTTCTGTCTTGTAACTTAGCACACTGAGAAGTAAGCTGAACACATTCCTGAAACACACACAAATTCAACTAGAGAAACAAATGGCATCTAAAAACAAAGGATGTTCATAAGAACCAAACCTCAGATTTTAATTTCAACAAGTGTTTCGTCGTTGATATTTCTTGCATAGCCTCACATCTTTTTACTTTGTCCTCTTTCAATTGTTCTTTGCATTGATTCAACTAAGAAAGAACAATGTTGTGAAACTTTCAGACTAAACCAATTAGTAATGTCTCAAAGGCCGAATCTGTTACCTTCTCGGAAACTTCATCGTTCTCCTTTTTCTGCGCTTCCAAAGCCGAAGAGAGATTCTGAATCTTCCCTTCAAGCCGCTTCACTTCTCCTCTCAACAACGCTGGATCTTCCTCGATTTCAACAATCTTCTGCTCTGAGGTTTTCAAATCAATTTGATTCCCAGAAGACTGAAAGTAAAGTCGAAAAGGATCTTTCAGATAACACTTCTGTTTGCAAATCGGACAATTTCGCTTGTTCGCACTCGGGCAATACTCAAACCATTGCTGTAAACTAAGGTTTCGTAAAGATCGATTAGCACCATGTATAACAAAGAAGAAGAAGCTTCGTTGATTGAAATCTTCTTACTAACCATAGTTCGTGAAAGACGTGGCCACAAGCGGAGATCGATTGCAGATTCTCAACCACCGGTCTGAGATCTTCGTAGCAGATTGAACAAATTGCATTCGCCGCCGCGTTCTCGCCGCCGGCCATCTCTCCGGTGATCAGCGATTAGTCAGTTTCTGACGCTTTGAATTATATTATGCATAAAATAACTTCAGTCGCCAGATTTTCTCGAGAAAATCAAAAGGAAAATGTGAACAGAGAAAACTTTGCGCGGGAAACAAAAAAATGCCGAAATTTTCTGAAGAAGCGCGAAAAATCTGTAAAAGGCCACGTGTAAGTCACGTGAGAGTCACATAACAGCCTAAATGGTTTGTATAGGCCCAAGGCTTTCTATTGTAAAGCCCATTAAGCCCAATAAGATATTAATTAATACATTTTACATTTTTTGCAGTTTAGATAAGTGGGAGTATTACTTTGATACTCCCCACTAATTGGGGATTACCGACTTAATCAAAGTGACTACCAACCAAAAAAAGAAATAAATCAAATAATGTGATTAGAGATATAAAACACTATTAAATATTTTAGTTAGTCAATACGAAATGTTATAAATAATGTTGACTTTTCTTGGTTATAGTATCGGATTTTTAAATATTATGTTGTGGGTCCACGCGCTTTGAGACTGTGCCTCGTGCAAGCCACTTGTAGCGATTTTTATAAAAAAACCGTTCCCTAAGAGTTTCACGTGGCTCATGCACCCTGACTGGGTCAGGCTAATCTCGACCGTCGGATGAGTTACCTCAAATAACTGATATTTACCGTCGGATTAATTTGACGGGAGCGTTGTGAACCGTACGATTGCCTTCCGAAGAGGAATCAACATCAAGAGATAATGGTGAAGGCATAAAAGCATTTTTGCGATGGTGGGACCCGATGAACAGCTGTAGTAAAGCCCACATCATCTTATCTTTCTAATCTTACTCGCCATGTGAACCGTTGATTTTATTCACAATTGTCAACCTTTTTTAACTCGCGGAGATCACGCGCTCGCTTCGTTTGGCACGTGTGCCACAGTCTACTACACTGGTAAAAAAAAATTATTACGGTATGAAGACAAAAAAATTAAAAATGAAAAACTTTTCCCTTCAAAAATTTTAAACGTATTTGAGATCACGAAGTTGTGTATTTACAAATTTTCTGCATGAACTTTTTTAGTTTTTTAGGGCATTTCTCCATGTAAATATATGTTTTGTTTTAAAGATTTCAAATATTTTTTTTGTATCATTTTCGTAAATTAATGTCACTCTCGCGGGAGAGGGATATATAGTTTTTTTGTCTAAAAACGAGTGCTTCTTCCTAGATTTTTAGTTTATAGTAATTTCAAACACACCACTCAATGTTGTTTGTGTAAAGTCATTTACATGTGGTTTGTTTTTATTCTTAAAAGGTAATGAATGATACAACAGTACCCAATGTCTCGAGTATGTGGCAGAGATATCAACTACGGTGCTAAGTGACAGTCACTATCTTTCTATCTAAATGCTTTTTTATATACATTGGTACATGTTCTAGAAAAAATTGTGATATTGAATACATATCTAAATATCATTTTAAAACATTAGTTGCTTTTGATATGTATATTGTATTGTCGAATGTATACCAGTCTGTAAAGGGATAAAATGAAACTTTTACTCTTATCCCTTACTTTTTTATTAGTATCGTCCCGTAAAATTTTAAAATTTTCTAATTCCATAATCGTAGGTGGTTAAAAAGGTAAAAATATTTAACTATGTGTGTTTAATTCTTCGTGCGCATCGATAAAAAAGGCACTGCGATCGAAGTATGGTTTCCCACTATTTTTTCTTCGTAAACAAAACCAAAAGCGCGTGTTGTGTGAGAGACGCGTGGAGTGTAAGGTTGACAAAAGAAGATTTCTTTAGGACAACTAATTATTCAAAGCCTTTGACAATTATAAAAGTCAACTAAATACCAGAAACCATAAACCACTTCTGGTTTTTTAGTCTAGAGCACTAGGCGACAAAGACAGGATAAGCATCGAGATACCCTCACCAAGCACAACACTTTTCTCTTTCTCTAGATTTGTTATAACAACAAAAAAAAAAGCCAAAGAGACTACTTTTTATAATACGTATAATGTATACGCATAACACGCATTGTGATTCCCACATTACTCATCTTTTTCTAGTGTGTTCATACTTATATTCGCCTTTATAACAAGAAATAACTCTTGTTTGGTTTAGTTTCAATATAATCATAAAGCAAACAATAGTATTAGACGATATGTTTTGCACATAAATAGATGTTTATGTTAGGATCCAAAGACGTTTGCTCATTGCAAGTGTAGAAACCCTCACATGTGTTTCTCTAGAGAATAAGCAAGAGTTATCTAATGTTCATATGAGATTATTTAATCTACTTGATTTACAATCCAACGTATAATATTTGTTAGTTTAACGATTGCATAGCGTACTACCATCCGTACACAATAGCATTTTTTATAGATAAATCTATATTTTACAACCACATAATATATTCTCAATTCACTTGCAAAGTTTTTTTCAAATAATGTATGTAGATATTTTGTTATTAATAAATTCATAAAAGTAAGATATATAAATGGAGTTGAGAGTAAAAGAATCGTTCATATGTGGAATAATTGCATTGTCAAAATAAGTGGACAAAACAAAATCGTATTTTACATTGATTTTTCAATAATATTATAAAAATTCTCCTTCCATTTTTCAACTCTTTTTAATTGTTTCTCCTCTCACTCTCTTTATAAACATATCTCTATCTAGCCTTCAAAAGTCAGCGCTCAGTTTGTCTCCTCTGCTTTCTCTTCTCTCATCAGAGATTCGCAGAAGCTTTTGTCTCCTCCTTGAGCCCCCGAGAGACTTAAATATATGGCTGACGATTGGGATCTCAACGCCGTAGTCAGAGGCTGTTCAGGCGCGAGCTCATCAGCAACCACCACTACCACCGTGGTTTCCGGCGCCGTTTCATCTCACACAAGCCCTGTATTCACCATCGAACGTCAGAGTAATGACGTCTTCTTTGGAAAGATTCGAGATCTCTACACGCCGTTCACACAAGAATCGAATGTCTCCTCGTTTTCTTGTCTGAATTACACAGAAGAACCAAGACAGAGACAGAACCAGAAACGTCCACTTTCTCTCTCTGCTTCTTCCGGTAGCGTCACTAGCAAACCAACAGGCTCCACGACCTCTAGATCTAAAAGAAGGTTCGGTTTCTCAACCACAAGCTAAACACTTTTGTCAAACCCATCAAGAAATTTTATGAATCTCTCGAACCCATCTAAAGTTATGTCAAAATATCGAACTTTGTCGAATCCGTCATGAGATTTTTGAGAAAGTTTGCGTTTTTAATTGCAAAAGTTCGAACTTTTTGTTATTGAATCTAAAGAGTCTCTGTTTCTTGTTTGTTGTTTATTGTTTCAGAAAGATACAGCATAAGAAAGTGTGCCATGTAGCAGCAGAGGCTTTAAACTCTGATGTCTGGGCATGGCGAAAGTACGGACAAAAGCCCATCAAAGGCTCACCATATCCAAGGTGATTTAATTGTGTCTTTAATTACTTAATAAATGCTTTTGTTTATCAGTTCGAGACATGTTCTGTTTTTGTGATTCTGTCTCTGTTTCTCTGTTCTGGTAATAACACGGTACAACTACATTCTAATTTCTTGTTTGCTTTCATTGAAACAGAGGATATTACAAATGTAGTACTTCGAAAGGTTGTTTAGCCCGTAAACAAGTGGAGCGAAACAGATCCGACCCGACGATGTTCATCGTCACTTACACGGCGGAGCACAATCATTCAGCTCCTACACACCGTAATTCTCTCGCCGGAAGTACTCGTCAGAAACCATCTGATCAGCCGACGACTAAATCTCCGACGACCACGATTGGTGCTTATTCATCGTCGCCGGTGACGTCGGCCGACGAATTTGTCATGCCTGTGGAAGATCTGGCGGTGGGAGATCTTGACGGAGACGAAGATCTGTTATCTTTGTCGGATACGGTGGTGAGTGAGGATTTCTTCGAAGGGTTGGAGGATTTCGCCGCCGGAGATAGCTTTTCTGGGAACTCTGCTCCGGCAAGTTTCGATCTTTCTTGGGTTGTTAATAGCGCCGCCGCAACGACAAGCGGAGGAATATGATTCGCCGAGAGATAGAATACTCTTTTTAGGAAGGATATAGGATTAAGGAATTATTCTCGGATAATATGTAAAAATAGGAAAAAGAAATGTTCTTTGTTACTTTTTTTTCTTCCTGTTGTTTCTAAATATATTATTAAAAATTTAATTGTATATCCCTTAAGCCCAATATTCATAGAGTGAATTTTTGCAGTAACCAAAAGAATTTTTTTAATTAAATTATTAACTTTGAAAATAAATATTAGGAAAATATTTTCATTTTTGTTTGTAGGAAAATATTATCATTTTTTTTGTTTCACATATATCTTTTTATGGTTTATTAAAATGCACATTTGACAATAGAAGTTAATAAAAATGGTTTATGAAAATGCAAATAAAAATGCATGTTTAAAAGTTAGATTTTTCTTTTAAGTAACACATAACTTATTCCTAATTTTTGTGTGAAATATGATAAAATGTTGTTTTTTTCTATAGTATTTTGGGCTTAAAAGTAAGATGAGTTTTGGAACAAACAATTGTAGCATAATTAGTTAAGCAGATAGTATATTTTCATATTCAAAAATGTTTTTTCTTTGTTAAATTACCACTACCATATAACTATATTTTAATAGTAATAATTTAATAATTGATAGTTTCCAAATAATGTTTTCATTAAATGCTAAACATGGAAGATGATATGTTTTGGGTAAAGGTATGGGCAAATACAAGTTCCCATCAAGATGCTTTCACCTTCAAAGAGTTACTTTCAAGTCTAGGCTGAATATTGTTAGGGCTCTATATATATATTCAGGCCCATCATATGAATATTACATTCATCTCCTGTGTACCGCAACGCATGTGATTAAAACTCTCGAGAGTCTCGAGACATAGTGAAGATGGGTCGGTCTAGTAGATAATGCGCATCTCATTCTTCACTTTTAATATTTCAACTTTTATAAATAGTAAGTTTTTAAAAATCTTCATTGATTCTTTTTTTTTGGGTCTAATCAAACTTGAAAATTGAAGCATGTTAAATTCTTATTTCTCAACTACTGAAATTTAAATTCAGAATTAGTACTTTTCGACGTCAATAATATATAATATCAAAATGGTAAATAACCTTGATTGTACTAATATAAATTGATAGATTATATGTTTACGTACAAAAGCAGTAATAGTATTCGATTCTCTGTCAAGTTCATAAGTATCAATTAAAAAGAGAATGCACTAACTACTAATTTAGCATAATCATTAGAATATACTTCCCAAAAAAGTAAAATTGAGTGGGTATTATGATTATTATAAATTATTGGATGTGTAGCATGAAAATTTTAAAATATGGGGTAAACCGTGTAATCTAAAGATTTTGCGGAAGGCTAGACAAGAGAAAGAGCCATAAATAAAGGGACTCATACATAAATATAAAATAATCACTCACAATTGCATAACTCTGGTTTATTTCTCTCATCGGCTTCCGGCGAAAAATTGTTTCTCCACCGTCGAACTATGAGAAAATTGGCGCCACTTGCTGCAGCAGACATCGTTCTGCCGCCGCTATTCGCCGTTAAACTGGAGCCTATGGTTCCCGGTGACTCTCCGGCAACACATTATTGTTAATTAGTCTTATTTTATTTTCTCGAAAAATGTGATTCAAATGCTTTGGATCCATAGAAATCGGCTTTCTCATTACTTGCTTTGTAAATTTCCCTTTAATTTATTAGTTTCCTCCTTAAATTCCGCAACATTTCTAGGGCTTTTTGCCTTCCACAATCGCTGGATTTCTTAAAAACTTCAGAAATCTCCATGTGCAGTTCTAAGTTTGTGGTCTAAGTATGATGAATACTTCTACTATTACTACTATTATATAATTTACTCAAGGATTAAACTAATGTCACTAACTGCAATATATAATGTGAAGTTAAAGTTCTTAATGTTATCTCTAAAACTAGATTTTTAGTATCTAGCTAGAGGATGGTGTTAGTTTGTGTTCTTGTTGTATCCTGTTTAAATAGGAAGATTATGTTACATATCTGCTAAAGTTTTTTCAAGATTCAGTTTTTGTTTTTGATTTTTGTGTGATTGTACAGAGCTTTGAAGGATGGGGAAGACGAATGTTTTATCGAAGATTAGAGCTTTCAATGGCATCAACAAACCCATTTACGTGTTGGCTGGTTTGGCATTTCTTATCTCAGTAGCTACATTAGCTAAGTTCAATTACATCACACCAATAAGCTTCTCTGATCGGTTCTGTAACTCTCGTGGAAGCTTTGAAGGCGATAGCTATTATAATGTTGGAAGCCAAATGAGAAAGACGATTGAATCCGCCATTTTTAAAATCCATCAAGAAATGGATGATCTCAAGGCTTTAGAAGCTTCTTCGGCTCCGTCTGGATCCATGTTTAGGCATGTAGCTTTTCTTGCGGATATTCTTTCGCTGGTTCAGTCTGTTCATATCGAATTGCCTTCTTTTGAAGAAAAGTTTGTAGTGGATCATCCATTGAAGCAGCGGAATGGTGACCCGGGAGAGCATTTTATGCGAGAAGAGATAAAGAAGTACATAAAGATCAAACCAAATCGGCTTGGAAAGCAGAATTTCATGGGAGCTAATGGAACTTTCACCTCAATTGGGCATGCATGTTTCGCTATGAAGAAAGATCTTGAAGAGTATATGGACTATGATGTGGGCGAAATTTGCAATGACGATTGGAGATTAGCTCAGAAGCTTATGGTTCACGGATGCGATCCTTTGCCTAGAAGACGGTGTTTCTCCAGAGCGCCGCAGTTATACTACAAACCGTTTCCAATCAATGAGTCTTTATGGAAGCTTCCTGATAATCGGAATGTGAGATGGGGACAATATAAGTGCAAGAACTTCACTTGCCTCGCTAGCCACACAACAGAACGAAAAGGTTTCTTCAAATGCACCGATTGCTTCAACCTCACACACCACGAATCGCCGAGATGGGTTAACCGAGGCGAAATTGATCCAGAGACGAACCAGACAGCGGATTTCTTGATACAAGAAGTACTTGAAATCAAACCGGGAGAGATTAGAATCGGACTGGACTTCAGCGTTGGCACAGGAACTTTCGCAGCGAGGATGAGAGAGCGAGATGTCACCATTGTAACAGCAACAATCAACCTCGGAGCTCCATTCAACGAGATGATCGCCTTGCGTGGTTTAGTCCCTTTGTATTTAACCGTTAACCAACGGTTACCTTTCTTCGACAGCACGCTGGATATGATTCATACAACAAGATTTCTCGATGGATGGATCGATCTAATTCTTCTTGATTTCGTGTTGTTTGATTGGGACAGGGTTTTAAGACCTGGTGGGTTGCTATGGATCGATGGTTTCTTTTGTCTGAAAGAGGATTTGAGTGATTATATGGAAGCTTTTAAAGCATTGAGGTATAGGAGACATAAGTGGGTTGTTGTGCCTAAGAGAGACAAAGATGATAAGGAAGTTTTCTTCTCTGCTGTGTTAGAGAAACCTCCAAGACCCTTTAGATGATGATGATCATTGCATTGTCCTTATGTTAACTACTATTTTTGTAACATTCTTAAAATTATATACAGAAATGTCAAAAAGGCAATAAGATATAGTTCAGATTATATGTTTCTATTATCAAATTTTACTACATTATTATACTAATTAAAAAGAGCTCATATTGAACCCACATGATGCCACATCA